>PVIA01017163.1:0-16541 GCA_004024845.1 Tonatia bakeri
CTTCCCACAAGCAAGTTGGGCCCTTCTGGTGCTGATTCCTGGGTGGGTTGGCTTGTGTACATTCTAGGACCTGGTGGGTCTCTCCAGCAAACTCTCCTGTGAGGCTGGGAGTTTCTCCCCCTTCCAGCTCAACTCCCACAGGTGTTTTTAATTAGTGGTTTGGGGCTTTATTTCCCCGCACTGGAGCTCTGGGTTTTGAGGTCTGTCTCACTCCCCAGTTGTTCCTCCTGGTTTATCTGTGCGTGAATGTGGGCCTGCCTGCTACACCAGTTGCCACCGCAGTCTTGCTGGCCAGCTGCAGCCTTGCTGACCAGCTGCAACCTTGTGTGCCCTGTTCCACTATCTGATGCTGGGTCCACCAGCTGCTGCCTTGCCCGCCCTGGTCCTCCGCCACCGAGTCCTCCCTGCATGCCCATCTCTGCCTCTCCTACCAGTCTGGATGAGTTTGTTGTCTTTAATTCCTTGGTTGTCCGGCTTCTATATAGTTCTATTTTCTGTCAGTTCTGGTTGTTTTTTGTTTTTAAGTTGTTGTTGTCCTTCTTTTGGTTGTGCAAAGAGGCATAGTGTATCTACCTATGCCTCCATCTTGGCCAGAAGTCCCCTGTTTTTTACTTCTTTATGTTCCAAATCATTGATTTGATTCTCAGCTTCATCCACTCTTCCATTGTTTCCCTGTAAATTGTTCTTTATTTCAATTAGTGTCCTTCATTTCTGATAGGGTCTTCTTTATGCTCTTCAGGTCCTCACTAAGTTCACTGAGCATCCTTATAAACAGTGTTTTGAACTCTGCATCTGATAGATTGCTTATCTTCATTTTGTTTAGCTGTTTTTCTGAAGTTTTGATCTGTTTTTTTCATTTGGGCCACATTTCTTTGCTCATTTTGGCAGACTCCCTGTGTTTGATTCTGTGCATTACATAAAGCTGTCTTGGCAGCATGGCTTAATATAGTAGGTGTCCTATAGGGTCCAGTGGTATAGCCTCACCTATAACCCAAACTGGGTACTCAAGGTACACCATCTGTGTGAGCTGAGTACCCTCTCCTCTTGTAGTTGAGCCTTGAATGCTGTTGGCAGGGTAATGGGAGGGATTTTCCCAGGCCAGTCAGCTGCAAGGATTGGCCATGACAACTGAATACCACTCTTTACCCTCCATGGAGGATTAGCTGGCAGGGACAGTGTGGTGGTGCTCCGTCATGGTCTTTAGTTGTCCCCTGGGCGTGCAGGCTCTGGGGTTTTCCAGGCGGTGAAGGCCAAGGTCAGCCACCACCTGTATTCTGCCTGGGGCCTCCCAGTATGAGCTACAAAGTAATCTGCTGATGGCTGTTACTTGTGCTGGGCTTGGAGGTTCCCAGGTGAAGCCAAGCTGTGAATTTAGGCTTACTGCTGCTAGTGCGTGGCTTGGGGCCACTTAGCATAAGGTGTGGGGGCTGGGGGTTCTCAGAGGCTTATGCTTGTTTGAGATGATTTAGGAAGATGCGAAGGATGAGCCAAGACCAGACGTTCATATGGATAAGCTATTGTTAACAGCTTGGGTGGGTCCATATGTTGGGTGGGGTGGTGCCTCAGGGAAATGCCAGGGTAGGGCAAACAGTGTTAGCCAAGTTGATGGAGTCTCAGACATGGCTCCTGCCTCTGGCTGTGTGGCTCTGTAGGGGAGAAGTTTTAGAAAAAGAACAATGGCCCCTGCCTGCTGTTCTGTCTGGGAGAAAGCTGTCCCCCATCTCTTGCCCTGATGCCAGACACTTCAGTTCCTCCTTGTATGCCACTGGTACCTTTCAAGCTGCTACCTTGGTGCTGGAGCTCAGAGGGAGTGAGGCTTAGTAAGTCTGTGTGCAGATCTTTTAAGAGGAACTGCTTGATAATCTAGCAGTTTCTTTCACAGACTTAATCTCCACTGGTTTTTACAGCCAGAAGTTATGGGGATTTATCTTCCTGGCAGTGGAACCGTGGTCTGGGGGTGCCTGGGGTGGGGCTGTGACCTTTGCTCCCAAGATTTCCCTCCTGAATTTTTATCTACTACATATGAGTGTGGAATCAGCCTATTCCATATCTTCACATCTCTGCCCTATCAGTTTGGATGGATGTGGTTTCTTTAATTCCATAGTTGTTGGACTTCTATTCAGCTTCATTTCTGACTTTTCTAGCTGTTTTATAGTTTAGTTGTAATTTTGATGTGGTTGTGAGAGGATGGGAGCCATGGTTACCAACGCCTCTGTCTTGACTGGAAGTCAATGTCTCTGTTCTTTGTTGACGTTCTTTTTGGATTTGTGTTCTGCAGAGGCCACCATGGAGGAGGTCACAGAGCTCTTATTCTTCAGGATTCCCTTTGTGTGCTGGTGCCATTGAGGCTGCCATTGCCCACCTCTTGGGGGATTGGCTCAGTCTCACTGCTTGGTGTTGGGTTCAGGAAGGAAAGGAGACTCTCCAGACAGCTGCCATGCCAGCTTTGGGCTAGTGGCCTCATTTTCTATTGTGAAGTCAACTAACCACATCATTTTCAGGACACAGTGACCCCCACGCTTTCACATCTAGCCTATACCATGTGGCTGATGGCTTTACATGTGCCCTTGGCCACTGGCAATTTATTCATGACTGATGGATAGAAGCTGGCCTATTGCCCCATCCAGAAAATACAGTTTTTTAAAAAATCTCTCTCTGGGGTAAAATCCAAGTGGTTGCATTAAAAGATGATCTGGACTCAGGGAGAGTCCTATGGATGGAAAAAACCATCCTTATGGAAGGAAGGCTTATACAGATATGACTGCAGTGAATTTTGAGAACTGATGGATTAAAGCAGTAGTTCTCAAACTTAAGTAAATGCAAGAATTTTCTGGGGAACTTGTTAGAAAAACTTGTGTATTTGTAGGCTGGAGCCCCATAGCTCTTGAGTGGAGACTGGAAATTCCATTTTTACCAGTCAGCACATCAGATGTTTTTGATGCAGATAAATCTTTGATCACAATTTGAAAAAAATTGAGCTGTAACCTATATAGAACTGTCATAATAGTATTGAAATTAGGTATAATAACATACAGATAAAAGAATGACTTAGAAAATTTATTAATGTTTTTACATATTTGATCACCATGTTAAATTCTTTGAATTTTTTTATTCTACTCATCTATTGGTTTATGTATTCCTCATTTAAACATGTATACTTAGATTTAATTTAGCACTTTGAGATATTTAAATTTATACTTGTGAAAGGACAATATTCTGATTATGACAGAATTACTGCTTTGAGGAAGTCTTGATGCAGTAGAACTCCTGAATGCTCCAGGTTTTTCTGGAGATATTTATTGGGGATTCATTATGTGCCAGGTGCTATTTTAATTGCTGCACAATATAACAATGGTCATTTAAAAATAAAATATATAAATAAAATTCATACTTTGCTGGATGGTGGTGAGTGTTATGGACAAAAATAAAAGTAGAAAAGGAAAAAGGTAGGAGTGTTGGGATAGGTATGTCATTTTAAGTAGGGTGTTTAGGGAAGAACTCACTGTGAAAGAACCCTTGAGGAAGACCTAAAGCAGTTGGGGAGCAAGTCATACAGGTAATAGGGGAATAGGGGAAGAGTGTTCCAGGCTGATGGAGTGTCATATACAAAGACACTGAGTCATGAGCATGTCTGCTGTTCTTGAGACCGCTAGGAGCACAGTGTGGTTGGAGAAGGATGAGCAAGAGGAGTGTATTATGTAGATGCATTCAGAGGATTTATGAGAAAGGAAGTCTGGGAACTAAGGTATGGGAGGGGATAGATGATTTATGGTCTTGGAAAGTTTTCAAGTTGGAATAATGATCCTAAAATAACCAGAAAGCATCACAGCATTCTGAGTTGGGTTTTAATAGTCTGGTTAAGAATTGCCACACAAGATAAAATACTTTTCAAGGGCAGGGAAAAGTGTTTGGAGTTGAGTTTATAGTTCAATTTAGTGAAAAACAACAAATAAAAAAACAAGAAAAAATACAACAATTTAGTGGCCAAAGACAGTCAAGTTGACTTGGAATTGTGTGCAGCTTTCATTTTAATACTCTTTAACAACTGTTTTTAAATTAATTGAAATCTCAGTTTTATTTTCTCTTTAGGAGATGGAACTGGAAATGAAAAATCTTGCTTTGGGCTGGTCATCAGGGCAATAGTAGACTAGGGAACATAAAGGATTTAAAATCTAGTTCTTTCTTTAGGCAAAAAAGCCACACAGCATCCCACTCAGTTGTAAAGCTCTTCATTTGATCAAGGCCTTCATATATCACTTCTGGTATTGTGTGCACATTTAAGAGAAAGGGAGACAAATTAAACCAGTATTAACAAAGAAAATTTCAGCAATCATGTTAGGAATATGCAGAGGACCATAGTCTGCTCTCAGATATACGCCCAGAATTTTCATTGACGTCAATACGTATTGCTTACTTACACATATCCAAGGGCAGGATCTGGCCCTTAGAAATTAAATTAAATAATTCCCTGTGTGGGATACCAGAAAGTATCACAAGCTACTAACCATGCAAGGGAAATTTTTCTGTGGTAATGTCAACACTGATGTATTAAGATGTCCCAGGGACACAAAATATGGGTTCTGCCCATTACTCTTTAAATTTATAAACATTTGTGATCTACAAATGTGTTTTTAAGAGTACACATGATTTTTCAAACCTGTAGGAGATGGCTGTAGTGAAGTTTAATCCTTTGCCAGTTGTGTACTTTTAAATGCAGTGGAATTAAAATTCTAAACCCAAACATTCCAAAATCACTCTTATTCTATAATTTTAGACATGAAATAATGCAGAGAAAATCAAACAGTTTCCTGACTAGCTACATTTCATCCACTGGTGGATACATTTTCCACAATGATGATGTCTAGAGTTTGAGAATTGTTAGGAATCTTTTGAACTCCACAAATGGGAAAACAGTCCACTGTATGATCTTCTGGTTTCAAGATTAGATGGAAGTTGAGTGCTTGTCAGTCCTCAGAAGGAGAGAAATTGGTTCTTTTTATGCATAGTAGTAAATACAAGGGAGACACCATTTTGTGACACAGTCACAAAAACACGTTTGCTCTTTGAATGAAAGATAAGATTAGGAGAATTTATTTTCTATAAGAAATCCAATTTAAATACATATAGAGGTCATCATTTAAACTCTTCAGATGCAAGTATTCTTGTGTATTACCATGTTTAGGTTGTTAAATGCTGGTTATAATAATAATATTTCCTTTATCCCTAACTTCAATTCAGTTAAAGAAACATTTACTGTGTGACTCCTTTAGGCTAGTCTCAGGGCTGGTACTCTAAGCTGAATACTCAGTCTTGGCTATCTAGGTACTCATGATGGGAGTAGACATACTATACTATGCACAGAAGACAAAGTGTGGAAAGTTATATAATGTACATATAAACAAATTCTGGGAGATAAAGTGGGAAAGAAGACGTTCACATTTGCCTGCTGTTTTGGAAAGGGCCCAAGTGGACTGATTATCTGTGATGTACTTTGAAAATGAGTGTGGTTTGACTGGTAGTATACAGTAGTATAGGTAGGACAATGAGAACAGTATTCCAGGTGGAGGGATAAGCCTGGGAAAAGAATGAGACAAGTACTTGATATGGATATTGGGAAGTGGTGCGGTGTCTGGTGTGGTTAGTACATAGGGTACATTGAGTAGTAATAGTGGAGATAAAATAGTTAGGACCAACTTTTGGCCCTAGAATGTCAAGCTGAGGAGTTTGGATTTTGCTCTGAAAACACTTTGCCATTTCTTAGTGTTTTTGTCCAATTTCAGTTCATATGAGGATAAAATTCCATTCATTTCTCTTAATAAAAATAGTTTCACAGATATTATCTTAAGCCTCTTTTATTCACATGTAGTGTTTATTTTTTCACTTTCAATACTTTTAGTAAATATGATTCTCTACCCAATTCAGGAATGTTAATATTGAATAAACATGTTGTGAACCAATATGATGGGTATCATAGAAAGGATTCGAGATGAAAAAGGGTGATATGAAATTTTGGAGTGAGAAAGAGACACATGAAGCCTTCAGCATTTTTCTTGTAGTTTTCCCTTATTTATAGTTGATGTATATTATTAGCACAGGCATGCAGCTAGTCCCAGCCTGGTAAACTGTGGTGCTGGGAAATAATCTTGGGCCTCTCTTTTAGCCTCAGTACACAGACTGGGACAAATTACCTCTCCGGACCTCATATTATTTTCAAAATGAGGAGTTGGTCTAAATAAGCTCCAAATCCCCTTCCTCTTCCATGATTCAATATTGAGCAGTCATAGCTGCAACTAGCAAGAGAGAAGTCCTCTTGGATTTTCTTTTTTGTGGCTGGCCAGTGCTGAGGCACTTAGCATCTCACTGTGGATGCACTCACGGATTCCTACATCTGTCTTGCTCTGCTCCCTCACTTTGCCTTAAACCTTCAGCCTAATGGAGAAGATAGAAAGGAGAGGTGCTAGAGGCAGAGAGGAAAGTTAGCAGTTACAGTATACTTTGAGTGGGAAATGTGAAGGATATAGGTCAGGAGAGACAGAGCTACAAAATAATCAAAGCTGATCTTTCTCACTGCTGAATTTGTTACTTTTATATGTACCTTCTGTGTGTTAGGCAGTATTGGCTGCTTGTTAGTCAATTGGCTTGTTTTTACAGATTCTACTCTGTTAAATTTCTTCAGATTCAATCACTGTGTTTGCTGAGGATCAGAGGCATGCATTTATAAGAAGTGCTATCCCTAGTCTTACCAGGTTATTTTGTTTTTGTTTTTGTTTCTGCTTTTTTTAGAATTTTGTTCGTTGAGGGATAAAATTAAAATCATTGGCCTCATTCAAATCAGTGTCTAACCAGTGGAGCCAACCTGCCTATCAAAAGTGGTTCCCCAGGGAAACTCAGTGTTGGCTTGTTTGCAAAAATGTCTAACTTTTAAAAATAACCCCTTGAGAATAAGGGAAAACCTATTCCCTGAGAACATTTGGATCCTTCTCCTGTGAGGACCTTTGACCTACCTGGGAACTAATATACATCAAGTGGTTTGTTAGGGAAAGGAACCAGTACATATTTGCAAAGAAAAAAACATGGCCCTGGCGAGGTGGCTCAGTTGGCTAGAACATTGTCATGTACACCAAAAGGTTGTGGGTTCGATTCCTGGTTGGTTGGGGCATGTATGGGAGACAGCGGATCCATGTTTCTCTCTCACATTGGTATTTCTCTCTCTCTCTAAAATAATATACATAGATGAGGATTAAAAAAAATAAGGCCAACTTTATATCTTAATTTACTCCAGCATTTTCCTTAGAAGGAGAAAAAGCTTGAAATTATTGTCATTGTCCTTAGTTCTCTGGAATTGAAAACATGGACTTCAGGGCCCTTAAATACGTTAGTTACCAAGAAAAGCAAATGCTCTCTGTGGCATTCTGTTGACATTATGGAAACATTACACTGCCTAGCATTTATTTCAGGATGGAGAGGAATTGAGTTTTATGGTTTTCTCTGAAAAGGGCACAAGACAAACAAATCTTAGACTTCTGACCTGGTTGTGACCTTTTCCTGATAGTCGTCACTTACATTTCAGATTGAAAATGGGGTAACTGTTTCTTGGGAGAGGACTTTGAGCAGTTACTTAAAACAAAACTTTCACAGATTTCTATACAATTTTGTAGACCTTTAGGTCAGATTTTCAGATGAACAATGTCTTCTAGCTCAGGATTTTTCAACATTTTGCAAAATTCTCATTGTCTTCTTTGACATTTGTTCTTTTTTTTCAAGACATTTTCTTTTCTGTTATTGGCCCAAAAAAACATATTTGTTAGAGGAAAAGAAACTTGGTATTTCTTTCAACAAACACCTCTTTCCAAGAAAATTAAATTGCAAGCTAGTTGAGAAGAATGGAGGACTTCTCACTGTCTTCTGGATTGACCACAGTGTACCCAGGGATAGTGCTGTCTAGATTGAGTAAGAAAAGACATTTACTGCTGGTTAGTGTTCTCTCTGCCCTGAGCCTGCCTATCTATGCTGTCTTCTCCCTTTGTTTTTTTCATACTGCCTGAAACCACATGTTCATCATGTATGGGGCCTTTGTGAGTATCTGAGATTATTTGTATTTAAAACTGAGACTTCTGATTTGTTTTCTTGTCTCCTTTATCCTTCAAACTCAGGTAGGAAATCTGGTATACCATGTCATAATAAAAAAATAAGAAGGTGAAATATATGAAAACTCACTGTAAATTGTGAAATGCTGTTTTAACATAAGATGTTAGAAAAAAAGGAAAGTGAGGGTATAAAAAATCTTCTAGACCTATTTTGTGACTTACTTTAGCTACTTGTAAATGCCCATTTTTTACAGTTGCTTTTAATTAAAGTTTTTTAGAATAGTGACCTTAAAGTTATCTAGTTCACCATTTCTTGCATGGGGGCGGGGGGGTGGTGGTAGAATCCACTTAAATAATCTTAGAAAGATGGATACTGACTTCTGGCCAAGATAGAGGCATAGGTAGATACACTTTGCCTCCTCTCATAATCAAAAGGAGAACAACAAATTTAAAAATAAACAAATAAACAAAAAACTCAGAACTGCCATAAAGTCAAACTGTAAGGAAGTCCAACAACCAAGGAGTTAAAGAAGAAATATTCATTCAGACTAGTAGGAGGGGCAGAGATGGGCAGCTGGGGCAGGGAGGACATGCAGTAAGGTGGCTGGAGGACCGGGTGAGAAAGGTGGCTGCTGGAAGACTGAGTGGTCACACATTTGTGTGCAGATAAACAAAGAGAAACAACTGTGGGGGGTGACACAGACTGTGCAACCCAGGGTTCCAGCACAGGAAAAGAAAGCCACAAGACCTCTGGCTATAAAAACCTGTGGGGCTGCAGCTGCAGGAGAAACTTCCAGTTTCATAGGAGAGATGGTTGGGTCTCTAGGAGACCCATAGGGTCCTAGAACATATACAAGCCCACCCACCTGGGAATCAGCACCAGAAGGGCCCAGTTTGCTTGTGGGCAGTTGGATGAAGTGACTGAAAGCCAGCTGAGAGCTGAGCAAGCAGCATTGTTCCCTCTCTGACACCTTCTCCACATACAGCACCGTAATGCAGGGATAGGTTTCCTCACCCTGGCAAATACCTAAGGCTCTGCCCCTTACAACATAACAGGTGTGCCAGGACACAGAAATGTAGCCCAAATGAAAGGACACATTAAAACTCTAAAAATAGAACTAAGCAATGAAGAGATAGCCAACCTATCAATGCAGAGTTCAAAACACTGGTAGTCAGGCTGCCCACAGAAATGGTTGAGTATGGTCAAAAAATAGGGGAAAAGGTGAAGGCTATGAAAAGAGAAATAAAGGAAAAGGTACATGGAATTAACAGTGGTGGGAAGGATACTGGGGCTCAAATCAATTGTTTGGAGCAGAAGGAAGAAATGAACATTCAACCAGAACAGAATGAAGAAACAAGAATTCAAAAAAATGAGGAGAGGCTTACGATCCTCCAAGACAACTTAAACGTTCCAACATCCAAATTACAGGGGTGCCAGAAGGAGAAGAGGAGGTATAAGAAATTGAAAACTTATTTGAAAATGTAATGAAGGAGAAATTCCCCAATATGGCAAAGGAAATAGACTTCCAGAAAGTACAGGAAGCTCAGAGTCCCCAGAATATTGGACTCAAGGAAGCACACACCAAGGCACATCATAATTACATTGGCCACAATTAAGGATAGGGAGAAAATCTTTTTTTTTTTTAATATTTATTTATTTTTAGAGAGGGAAGGGAGGGATGGAGAGAGAGAGAAACATCAATGTGCGGTTGCTGGGGGCCACAGCCTGCAACCTAGGCATGTGCCCTGACTAGGAATTGAACCTGCGATGCCTGGTTCACAGCCCGCGCTCAATCCACTGAGCTACGCCAGCCAGGGCGATAGGGTGAAAATATTAAAAGCAGCAAGAGAAAGGGAGACAGTTACCCACAAAGGAGTTCCCATAAAACTCTCAGCTGATTTCTGAAAAGAAACCTTGCAGGCAAGCAAGGGCTAGAAAGTATTCAAAGTCATGAAAAGCAAGGACCTACATCCAAGATTGCTCTATCCAGCAAAACTATCATTTAGAATGGAAGGGCAAATAAAGTGTTTCCCAGATAAGGTCAAGTTTAAGGAGTTCATCATCACCAATCCCTTATCATATGAAATGTTAAAAGGTGATAAAAAATGTGAACAATAAAATGACAACAAACTCACAACTATCAACAACTGAACCTAAAAAAATTACCCAAAAGAAAAGCAAACTAAGCAAACAAGAACAGGGTCAGAATAAAAGAAATGGAGATCACATGGAGGGTTATCAGTGGGGAAGAGGATCTAGGAGAATGCGGGAAAAGGTACAGGGAATAAGAAGCATAAATGGTAGGTACAAAATAAACAAGGGGAGATTAAGAATAGTATAGGAAATAGAGAAGCCAAAGAACTTACATGTATGATCCATGGACATGAACTAAGGTGTGGGAATGCTGGTGAGAGTAGGGGTGCAAGGCAGAGGGGAATAAAGGGGAGAAAAGGATGGGACAACTGTCATAGCATAATAAATAAAATATACTTAAAAAAGATAGATGGATACTGTTTTCATCAAAGTCAGTAGAGAAGAATCCTTATTTTTGGCAGTGTTTTCCAGTGTTTCACATCCCTCGTAATGTGTATTCTGATTTTCAATCTTAGGATGTTCCTCTATAATTGAAGTCTGTTCCTTTTGTCTCATCACAATGGGAACAGGACATGGAGCACTCATAAAATAGTACTTTGATTTGCTAAGTGGAACTAAACCAGAAACATGTAGACTTAACATCACTCAGATTTACAAAATGATTGAGCAGTGTCAGGATAATGCCAAGTAAAATAATGTGATGAACTCTAAACATTATTTTCTCACATTCCTAAAAGGGGTTCCAGGCTCTCCAGACTCAATGCCAAAGATACCATCACCCTAATAGGATATTATGGTGTTTGTCCTCAAAGCCATTATTTTCCACATTTCATAAGCCTGGTTTATACAGTTAACTAGATAATTAAGAAGCAACAAAAGCATTTTATATTGGCATTGTTGGTTTTTTGGTCAAGATAGTTTAAACTAGGTACATCAAAGTAGATGTCACACAAAGAACATTAGGTTGATAACTTTTAAAACCCAAATGAAATCTTTTTACAATAAGGAATTATCTCTCATCTTAACATCCTAAGATAAGTATTTTTGTTTTCACTCTTTGTAAAATTTATTGATTTTAGAGAGGTGGTGGGGAAGGTGGGGGGAAAAAGAGAGAGAAACATCGATTTGTTGTTCCACTTATTTATGCATCCACTCATTGATTCTTGTATGTGCTCTGACCAGGGATTGACCCCTTATCCTTGGCATATTGGGATGATGCTCTAAGTAACTGAGCTACCAGGCTAGAGCTCATTTTTGCTCTTTCTAGATAATTACAATGTCATGTCCATACCATGTTTTTCTCCACTTTTCCTATGGATTATAACAATATGAAGAACATATGCTTTGGAGCCAGACAGATCTGGATTAAAATCTTGGCTCTGTCATCTACAATGTCAGTGGGTTTGGTCAAGTTGTTTATCCACTTTGGTCTTCAGTTTGTTTCTCTGTAAAATGAGGATGACAACTGACACCAAAATATACCTTGGGTTTCACATGACTAGTCTCTGTGTAGTATCTTATTCCAAGAAACAGCAATTTATCAGAAGAATGTAACTGAAAGAATTAAGATAGATTTTAAAATACAGAATAAAAATTTAACTGTTTTATGATATATAATAAACTGCACATACTTAAGGTATAAAATTTAATAAATTTTAACATTTATATATATTCATGAAATCTTCACCACAGTCAAGATAATGAATACTTCCATGTCCCTCAAGTCCCTTTGTAATACCTTCTTTCCACCTTACCCTGGCTCCTCCATCTGCAGGCAGCCACTGACCTGTTTCTGTCATTAAACTTCAGATTGCATTTTTAAAAAAATTATATAAATGAAATAATACAGTATGTACATTTTTGGTTTGCTACTTTAAGTGTAATTATTTTGAGATTCATTCATGTTGTTGCATATATTAATAGTGCATTTCTTTTTATTGCTGAGTAATAATCTGTTGTATTAGTAAACCATGATTAGGTTATTCATTTTCCTGTTGGTGGATATGTTTTTGTTTGTTTGTTTTTAGTTTCTCACAAGTAAAACTGCTATGAATGTTTTTGTACAAGTCTTTGTATGGATATATGCTTTTACTTCTCTGTCAAGTATATATTAAACTTTTAAATAAACTATTTTCTATGTATAGTGGTTCTAATCTCTGGCAAGTATGCACTGAACTTTTAAAGAAATTGTTTTCTGTATATAGTGGTTGTAATCATTTTACTTTCCATTAGTATCATATGGAAGTTCTAGTTGCTCCACATTCTTGCCAATACTTGGGTATGATCAATCTGTAACTTTAGGAGTTCTAGTAGATAGTGGTATCTCTTTGTGGTTTTAATTTGCATTGCCCTAATGGGAAATGGTGTTGAACATCATTTCATCAACTCATTTGCCATCAGTATATCAGGTCTGGAGAAGTGCAGGTTCAAATATTTTATCCATTTAAAAAATTGGGTTGCTTATTTATTATTGAGTTTTTGGAGTTCTTTATATATTCTAGTAAAAGTCCTTTACCAGATATGTGATTTGCAAATATTTTCTCCTGGTCTGTGCCTTGTCTTTTTATTCTCTGAACATTGTCTTTCAGAGAGTGGAAAATTCTTACTTTTGATGAATTTCATTTGTCATTTTTTTATGAGTCATGTTTTTGGTGTTACATTCTTTGTTTTTGATTTAATCCTTACTGTATTTTTTCATTATGGTGTGAAATTCTTAATTCATGGAAACCATTCTTTAAAAAATCTCTGGACACCTCTCTCTAAATTGCTCTGGACAATAGCACTGAAAAAATTTGCTCCATACCCTCCTCAGATTTGCTCAGTACCTAGATATGTAGACTCTTTTGTTTTTCTGCCTCTATCTCACTTTTCCTGTCTTTATTGTGGACAAAATGTCCCAATATTATTTGTCCGAATAAGCATAGTTTTTTTGTAGTTTACCAAATAAGAAGCTGGTACAGTTATAGCAGTTGCAATGTCTGCATGACCCTCTTTAGATGAGAACAGATGTGGACAATATGAGCAATAGATGAGGTAGATGATCCATTACAGCTATGAGCAATAAGCAACTGCTCAATGTGGCTCTCATTATTTTTGTCATTTTATGCCACCTTAGCTAAACACTTTTCAGCATCACTCACAACTGTTAATTATTAGTATTATATAGATACAACTATAGTGCGCATATTATACATGGAAGCACAGAAAAAGGAAGGAGAGGGAAGAAATTCCTTTTTAGAACATACTCTTTTTTCTTCTTTTAAAAAATTTTTGTTCAAGTACAGTTGTCTCCATTTCCCACCCCCCTCACTCCTCCCTACCCTAGCCATCCCACCTTCCACCCTTGCTCGGCTTTGTCCATGTGTCCCTTATACAAGAATATACTTTTAAATATGCTTTTTCAAACTATAAAAATCATTTGTTTTCCAAAAATGTAGTACCTCACATGTGAGATAGCACTTAAAGCCATAAGGATGTCCAAAACTTATAAATTTGAGAACGGAGAGGCCTAGCTCTCATGACTTGATCCTTGTATTGCTGCACAAGCAAAAATAGTTCATTACTAACTTTTTAAAACAGATTTTATTTATTTATTTTTAAGGAGAGGAGAAGGAAAGGAGACAGAAAGGGAGAGAACCATCAATGTGTGGTTGCCTCTTGTACATCCCCTATTGGGGACCTGGTCCAAAACCCAGGCATGTGCCCTGATTGGGAATCAAACCAGTGACCCTTTGGTTCACAGCCCACGCTCAATCCACTGAGCTACCCCAGCCAGGGCTATTACTAACTTTTCTGGCAAGAGGTAGGAAAACAAAAAGTTTCCTTATGGTCTTTTTAAGTAACTGCTCTCAATTTCCCTATGAGATGGGCTTAAATACTTTGAGGACTTTTGAGACCCAGGTTAGTTCTAGAGCTTTCTTAACCTGTACTTGGACAGCATTTCTAGTTTCCTAGCTGGTCTTAGGAATCCATCGGGAACCAAGAGACATCAGAATTAACTAAATTCTATGATTCTGTTTTGTTCAGACCTCGCTTAAGAGAGTATTCTCAGGGGGATACTGGTCTCATGAATGAGTTGGGAAGTATTCCTTCCTCCTCCATTTTCTGGAAGAGTTTATGAAGGATTGGTATTATTTCTTCCTAAATGTTTCATAGAATTCACCAGTAAAACCATCTGGATATGGTATTTTCCTTGAATAAAGTTTTTTTTTTTTTTAAATTACTAATTCAGTGTCTTTACTCATTATAGGTCTATTCAAATTTTCTATTTATTCTTGAGTTGATTTTGGTCATTTATGTCTTTCTAGGAATCTGTTCATTTCATCTAAGTTGTCTAACTTGTTGACATAAAATTGTTTAGAATATACCTTTATAATTTTTAAAATTTCTGTATAATCAATGGTGATGTGTCCTTTTGCATCCTTGAGTTTGGTGATCTGTCTTCTCATTGTTTTTCTTAGTGAGTCTTGCTAAAAATTTGATAGGATTTTTTTTTTACCTTTTCTGAGAAGCATTTGTTTTTATTTATTTTCCCTATTGCTTTTTATTTTCTATTTAATTGATTTGTAGTCTAGTCTTTATTATTTTCTGTGTTCTCTACTTTGGATTAAGTTTATGCTTCATTTTCTATGTTTTTAAGGTGAAGGCTTAGGTTATTGGTTTGAGATCTTTTTTTCTAGTAGAGTCATTTAAAGTTATAAATTCCCCTCCAAGTTTTGCTTAGCTGAAAAATGGATAAATTTATTGCTGGCTATTTTTTACTTCAGAAGATATAGTAGTTTTTAATCTTGGTTTGGCAGAGACTATCCAGATATTTGTTCTGTTTGGACATTGGGGTTGAATATTTACTGCCCTGCCAAAGCTACAATCTTTAGGGGCATCTATACTGTTGCTGGGAATGTTTTTTGTCCCAAACATTTGTTCTCCAGAGAAAGTCTTACAAAACCATTTCCACAGCTGTCTGCCTATACCTTTTCACTTTCTGCCTTGCATTTGTATTTCTGTGACTTCTTATTTTACTACTTCAGTTGTTTTCCATAATCACTTGAAACTGAAGAGAAGGGAGAAAATGAGGGAAATAGTGTTTCAAATGATAAAAGGAACTGGGAGTTAGAAGGCTTGCATTTTGTTCCCTATTTCACTGCTTGTCAGAGTTGAACATATACAGTATTTTGGATGAATGGGGTAATGTGATTTTAAAGGTATCAGGATGGCATTTTTCATGCCTTCATTGCTTATTCCCCTCTATCTTTGTCTGGTTGATGTCCACTCACTCTTTAGTCTTTGGTTTAGATATTCATTCTTCTGGAATTCTCTGATCATTTGCACTTGGTTAGACCTCTTCTCTAATAACACCATGTCTTAACTTTTATCATAGCAATTACCACACTTAAGTGCAACTGTTTGTTTATTTATCTGTTCTCTATGTTCTGTGAGGACAGGGCCTATCAATTTGGTTCACATGATATATAGCACCTGGCAGTATTGGATATCCATGTAGAATTTTTAAAAATTGATTTCTGAAATTTAGCAGTTACAGCTGATTCTTTTTATGATATTTATTCATCAGTGTAAATTTGCTTTTTAGATTCTTTCCTGAAAGTAGCCTTCTTTGGGAGGGAGCTCAGAGTACCTTGGGAAGAGCACCAAAGGAGAACTGGGCACCAAAAGGGGCAAAGGACACACTAAAGGCTCCATTTACCTCTGAAATTAACATGATTTATTGGAATTCTTATTTTTAAAATAAATTTGTATCATTTTTATATTATCTTCAATGATGAATGGAAAGAATATATGTTTAATTTGCTAATCTCACAAAATAGAACTGGTGATCTTGAACCTGACAGAAATATGTTCAAATTTAAAATGGTCTCCCTCACTACGTAACAGGAGTATCATGACAAAAAAAAATGGCCCAAACAAAAGAACAGATCAAAGCTCCAGAAAAAATACAACTAAGTGACAAAGAGATAGCCAACCTATCAGATGCACAGTTCAAAATACTGGTAATCAGGATGCTCACAGAATTGGTTGAATTTGGTCGCAAATTAGATGAAGAAATGAAGGCTATGCTAAGTGAAATAAAGGAAAATGCACACAGAACCAATAGTGATGGGAAGGAAACTGGGACTCAAATCAATGGTAAGGACCAGAAGGAAGAAAGAAACATCCAATCAGAAAAGAAGGAAGAAACAAGACTTCAAAAGAATGAGGAGAGGCTTAGGAACCTCCAGACATCTTTAAACATTCCAACATCCAAATTATAGGCATACCAGAAGGGAAAGAGGAAGAGCAACAGGTGGGAAAGTTATTTGAACAAATAATGAAACAGAACTTTCCCATTCTGGCAAAGGAAATAG
>PVIA01017164.1:0-16534 GCA_004024845.1 Tonatia bakeri
TGCGATATCCGTGGTCTCCTAGTCTGATTCTCCTCAGATCGGCCAAATTCTCCCCAGGCTAACGGCAACCGATCCCGGTGCCACTTGGGGTGAACCGCTTGCTCGCTCGCCGGCCTGCCGAACCTATCGCGTACACAACCTCGAAGAGTCGGCTCGCACCTAGTCGGTGCTCACCAGGCCTCGCTCTCCACCACCGCGCAACCAGCAGCGAGATCCAGTTTATTTTTTATTATAACTGTTCCAGTGGGTGTAAAGTAGTATCTCATTGTACATTTTTTTAAAAAAAATTATTTATTTTAGCCCTTGCTAGTGTGGCTCAGTGGATTGAGCCCCAGCCTGTGAACCAAAGGGCCACCAATTCAATTCCCAGTCAGGGCACATACCTAGGTTGTAGACCAGGTCCCCAGTAGAGGACTTTCCCGAGTCAGCCACACATTGATGTTTCTCTCCCTTTCTTTCTTTCCCCCTTCTCCTCTGTCTAAAAATAAATAAAACATTTAAAAAACAAAAGAATTAAATTACTGTTTATTGATTATGCTATTGCAGTTGCCCCAATTTTTCCCATTTGACCCCCTCCACCTATCACCCCTAGTACGTTGGACAATCTCCACAAAATTGTTCATGCCCATGGGTCATGTGTAGGTTCTTTGGCTGCACTATTTCCTATGCTATACTTTATATCTTGATGGCTATTCTGTGACTACCTATTTGCAGTTCTTTATTTCCCCTAGGTATTTTATTTTATTATTTTATTTTATTTATTCTTAAGTATATTTCATTGATTATGCTACTAAGTTGTCCCATTTTTTTCCCCTTTATTCCCCTCCACCCTGCATCACCCTTTCGACCAGCAGTTCCCTACACTATTCATGTCCATGGGTCATACATATAAGTTCTTTGGCTTCTCCATTTCCTATATGATTCTCAAACTCCCCTATTTTGTACCCACCATTTATGCTTCTTATTCCCTCTACCTTTTTCCTCATTCACCCCCAGCTCCCTGCTATAATCTTCCTTCTGATCTCCATTCCATGACTCTCTACCTTCTAGTTGTTTGCTTAGTTTGATATTGTTTTTGTTTTTGCTTTTAGGTTCAGTTTTGATAGTCGTGAGTTAGTTGTCATTTTATTGTTTAGAGTTTTGATCTTCTAATTCTTATATAAGTCCCTTTAACATCTAATATAACAAGGATTTGGTGACAATGAACTCTTTTAACTTGACATTATCTGGGACACACTATTTGCCCTTCCATTCTAAATGATAGCTTTGCTGAATAGACTAATTTTGGATATAGGTCCTTGCCTTTCATGACTTTGAATACTTCTTTCCAGCCCCCTCCTGACTGCAAGGTTTCTTTTGAGAAATCTGCTTATAGTTTTATGGGAACTCATTTATAGGTAACTGTATCATTTCTCTTGCTGCTTTTAAGATACCCTTATCTTTCATCTTTGGTGATTTAATTATGATGTGTTTTGGTGTGTTCCTCCTTGGGTAAAATTTCTTTAAGACTTTCTGAGCTTCCTGGACTTCCTGGAAGTATATTTCCTTCACCATATTGGAAAGGTTTCCTTCATTATTTGACCAAATAAGCTTTCAATTTCTTGCTCTTCCTCTTCTCTTTCTGGCACCCATATGATTCAGTTGTTGGAACTTTTAAAATGCCCTGGAGGCTCCTAAGCCTTTCCTCATTTTATTGTACTCTTATTTCTTCATTCTGTTCTGGTTGAATGTTTATTTCTTCCTATTGTTCCAAATCATTGATTTGAGTCCTGGTTTCCTTCCTTTTGCTTCTGGTTTCCCATATATTTTGCATTATTTCACTTTGCATAACCTTCACTTCTTCCTCTATATTGCATCTATACTCAGGAATTTCTGTGATCATCCTCATTACCAGTGTTTTGAATTCTACATCTGATATTTTGGCTATCTCCTTATTGCTTAGTTCTTTTTCTGGAGTTTTGATTTGTTATTTTATTTGGGCCATATTTATCTCAGAATGCTTATTAAATTGTAAGTGGTGGAGCCTTAGGTATTCTCTAGGGCAGGGCATCCCATGTTACTGTTGTGGTACTGTATGTGTGAGATCAGTCAAAGAGGGAACAATGCCACTTGTTCAACTCTTGGCCAGCTTTCAATCACTTCCCCCACTACCCACAAGCAAATTGGGCCCTTCTTGTGCTGATTTCTGGGTGGGTGGATTTGCGTATATTTTAGGACCTTGTGGGTCTCTCCAACAGACTCTTCTGTGAGACTGGGGGTTTCTCCCATTGCCACAACCCCCACTGGTTTTTATAGCCAAACATTTTGAGGCATTAGTTTCCCATGCTAGAACCCTAGGCTACATGTTGTATCTTGCTCCCTAGTTGTTCCTCCCACCTTATCCACACATGAATGTGTGGCAGCCCCTTCCACCAGCCGCTGCCTCACCTGCCTGGTCCATCATCTTGCCTCACATTCTCTCCATCCTGGCTGCCCATATCCCCCCTCCTACCAGTCTGGATGAATATTTCTTCTTTAACTCCTTGGCTGTCACACTTCCATACTATTTGATTTTCTGGAAGTTCTGTTTTTTTGTTGTTGTTGTTGTTTTGTTTTTAAATTTGTTGTTGTCCTTTTGGTTGTGTGAGGAAGCAAACCGTATGTACCTACACTTCCACCTTAGCCAGGAGCCTGTACTTCTTAATATCCTCGCTTCTTCACCCATTCCCCCATACCCCCTCCTATCTGGCAACCATTAACTTGTTCTCCATATACATAATTCTGTGTCTGTTCTTCATGGTCTTTTAGTTTGTTTTTAGATGTAATTGTTGATAGATATGTATTTATTATTCATAGTTTTTAATTTCTTCTTTTTTTAAATGAGTCCTTTTAACATTTCATATAAGAATAGTTTAGTGATGATGAACTCCTTCAGTTTTTTCTTGTCTGGGAAGATCTTTATCTACTCTTGGATTCTAAATGATACTTTTTGCTGTGTAGAGCAATCTTGGCTGTAGGTCCTGACTTTTCATGACTGAATATTTCTTGCCAATCCCTTCCAACATGCAAGGACTCTTTTGAGAAATCATCTGATATTCTTATGGGAATTCCCCTGTAGATAAGTAACTGCTTTTCCCTTGATGCTTTTAAGATTCTACCTTTATCTTTCACCTTTAGGATTTTAATTATCATGTGTCTTGGAGTGGGCCTCTTTGCGTCCATCATACTTGGGACACTCTGTGTTTCATGGACTTGCATGTCTATTTCCTTCACCAAATTAGGGACATTTTCTTTCATTATTTTTTTTTTTCAAATATATTTTCAACATCTTCCTCTTTCCTTTCCCCTTCTGGCATCCCTATCAAATGAATGTTGGACCTCTTAAAATTGTCTTAGATGCTGTTTATACTATCCTCATTTTTTAGATTCTTTTTTTTTCTTGTTCTGATTGGTTGTCTTTTACTTCCTTATATTCCAAACCATTGCTTTGATTCCCAGATTCTTCCATTCTACTGTTGTCTCCCTGTAATTTTTTCTTTATTTCAATTAGCTTATCCTTCATTTCTGAGTGTGTCTTTTTTTTTATCCTGCTGAGTTCCTCAATAAGTTCTTTGAGCATCCTTTTAACCAGTGTTTTGAACACTGCATCTGACAGATTACTTATCTCCATCTCATTTAGCTCTTTTTCTGGAGTTTGTATCTGTTCTTTCATTTGGGCCATGTTTCTTTGTCTCTTTATTTTCGGCAGCCTCCTTGTGTTTGTTTCTATGTATTAGGTAGAGCTGCTTTGACTCCGCATCTTGGCAGGGTGGCCTAATATAATAGGTGTCCTGTAGGTTCCAGTGGCACAGCCTCCCCTATCACCCAAGCTAGTTACTTAAGGTGCATTATTTGTGTGGGCTGTGTACACCCGCCTCTTGTAGTTGAACCTTGGTTGCTGTTGGTGCATCAATGGATGGGATTTACCCAAGCCAGTCAGCTGCAAAGAGTGGTTGTGGCCACTACCACCAATCTCCACCCTCTGTGGAGGATCAGATGTGTAGGGGCAGTGTGGTTTACCTCTAGCATGGTCTGTAACTTTCCTCTGGGTGTGTTGGCCCCAGGATTTCCTGGGTGGTGCAGGCCAAGGTCAGCCCCAACCTGTGTGTTGCCTGGGGTACCTTACCTGAGCTGTAAAGCAAGCTGAGATGGTTACTACTTGTGATGGGCTTAGAGATCCCCAGATGGTGCCAAGCTGTGAGTCTAATCAGGCTGCCACTAGCACTCATTGAAACCAGCTTTTGCTTGTTTGATAGGATTGAGGAGCCAAGACCAGCCATTCTTATGGAAAAGCAGCTTGAGTGAGCCATTGATTAGGTAGGATAGAACCTTTGTGATTCTCCAAGGTGGATCACACAATGTTAACCAGGTTGATGGAGTCTTAGATATGATGTCAGCCTACTGGCTCTGTGAGGGGAAGACTAGCAAAGGGACAATGGTCTCTGCTCACCTTAATGCCAGACACTTCAGTCTCTCCCTATGTACCATTGGTGTCCTTCAAGCTGCCACCCCAGTACTGGAGCTCAGGGGGAGTGAGTCTGAGTAGATGAGTCCATCTGTGGGCTCCCCAAGAGGAACTACTTAGGGCTCCATCAGCCTCCTCCACCTCCTCAATTCCTGCTGGTTTTCACAGCCAGAAGTTTTGGGAACTTATCTTCCTAGCACTGGAATCCTGGGTTGGGGGACTTGGTGTATGTCTGGCATTCCTTGCTCCTAAGATATCCCTCCCAAATTTTTATCCATGTAGGTGTGGGGCCAGTGTGTTACACATTATACCCCTCTTACCAGTCTAGATGGATGTGTTTCTTCTATTTTAGTTGTGATAATTCCATTCAACTCAACTTCATTGTTGTCAGACTTCCATTCAACTAGATTCCTGATGTGCCTGAATGATGGTTGTTCTATATTGTAGTTAAAATTTAGATGTGGTTGTGTAAAGAGGTGAACCATATCTGCCTATGTCACCATCTTGACCAGAAGCCTCCTGACTGTAGCTTCTTGCAGTAATCTGAGCTTATAGTCATAACCTCAGTCTATATTTGAGGAGGTGGAAGTGCAGGATGGGGCAGGTGACAGAGCTGCAGGTCTAGGGCCCTTTGAACTGTTATGAGTTTGAGCAGAAGTGTTCAAAAGGGGAGCAGCAACCTCTGAAGCAGCACTTTCAAAGCTTTAATGACTCTTGCACTGATCTGGTTGAAAAGCAGATTTTGGGGTGAGGCCTGAAACTTTATTCCTAAGAAGCTCTTAGTTGATGCTGATGCTACAGTTTCTTGAACCACACTTTGAGAAACAAGACATAATTGCTACTAATATCTTTCCAGTAGTACAAAATAAGAAGCTGGGACAACATTTAGAATCATTCAGACTGCTCCTTATAACCCGTGCTCCCCAAAAAATTGAAAGAAAAAAAATTGGCAAACTTCATAGGACTTGGTAGAGGTATAGTCTAGGTATTCTGGTTTTGGACTCTCAGTGAAGAACCTATGCACCCCAACGTTTACAGCAGCACAATTTATAATAGCCAAGTGCTTGAAGCAACCAAAGTGTCCATCAGTAAATGAATAGGTAAAAAACTATGGTACATTTGCACAATGGAATTCTATGCAGCAGAAAGACTGAAGGAGCTCCTACCCTTTGCAACAGCATGAATGGAACTGGAAAACATTATGCTAAGTTTAATAAATCAGGCAGTGATGGACAAATACCATATGATCTCACCTTTAACTGGAACCTAATTTACAAAACAAGCAAGAAGCAATATATAACCAAAAATATTGAAATTGAGAACAGGCTGACAGGGACCAGAGGGGAGAGGGAAGGGGATAATGGGGGAAAGGGTGAAGGGTTTGCAGGGACAATTATAAAGGATACATGGGAAATAACAAGGGATTGGAAACAAAAAACTGTACTTGAACAACAATAAAAAAGAAGATATAGAGAAAAAATGATATTCTACAAACCTGTGTATCCTTCTTATATCAATCACCTTTCATTCTAACCAAAAGTACCTGTCCTTACCATCACCTCCATCCAACTTTTATTTTGCAGCTTATTTTTAGCAGATTTCCTTAACAGTTAAACATTAGAATTAAAGGGACATTTGAGTATGATAGATATTCACACAAGTTACTACCCATATTCCTTGTGGTCTACCTCTGGGTATAGCATGAGGGGACAGACTATATCTATGTATGCAAAAGGTTAAATTCCATCTTCTCCAAAACATGCCTATTTTGCCAATAAAAGTGTACTTAACTGATATACAATGTTATACATGCTGTGTGTATAGGCATAACTCTAAGATAGTTCTCATGATCTCCCACACTCTGGTGTACTCTTTCTTTATAATCCAAAGACTGTGAACATGACAGATTGCATTCCCATGATTTGGTTCTGTTATATGGCACAGTTAATTTTAAAGAAAGTAGGTGGTCTGGGTAGTCCTGAACTAATAACACAAGCTACTGAAATCTTAAGTTACAGACAGAGAAGTCAGACCTTTGAAGCATAAAACAGACATGATATACCATTTCTTGCTTAAATATGGAGGAAGCCATACAGCAAGGAAACTGAGATTACATCCAACAGACATAAGGAATTAAATTCTGTCATCAAGAATAACAAAACTTGAAGAAGACTTTTCCTGACACTCTATATGAAATCTCAATACTGGATGGATTCTTGATTTTAACCTGTGATACACTGAACAAAGAACCCTACTGAACTTCTGACTACAGAACAATGGGCTAACAAACAAATGCTATTTTCAGCCACTGAGTTTGTGACAATTTGATATACAGTGATATAAATAATGTCCCTTCTTGATGACAGACTCAATTGTGTTTCTATTTTGTTTTCATTTTGAGGGAAGTCACCATCAAATCTGAGGCAGAAATGTTAAAAGTTTTAAAACTCTTTTCAGCATGTACATCTTTTTTTTTAAATGTTTGTCTCTTAGTCATGACTTCCTGCATGTTTGCATATTTTTCCTGATTTTTATATTCACAATTATGTTTCAACACTCAATTTTATGTAATAATTTTACTCTCATTATAAAAGCAATATATGCTTATTGTAGAAAGTATGGTTACACATAAGGAGAAGAAAAAATTAAGCATCAGATTTCCCACTTCCGAGCTCCAGCCAAGATGGTAGCATAGGCAGAAATGTTTCTGTTCCTCACACAACAAAAAGAAGGATGACAACCAATTAAAAAAAAAAAGAAATAACAACCAGAATTACCAGAAAAACATTTGCATGGAACTCTAAAAATCAAGGAGTTAAAGAAAAACACACCAGTGCTTGCTTCAGCAGCACATATATTAAAATTGTAATGATACAGAGAAAATTAGCATTGCCCCTGTGCAAGGATGACATGCAAATTTATGAACCATTCTCAACTTTTGAAGTTCACATCATAAACCCAGTGAGTCAGAAAAGATCAATTTAAAAAGCAGAAGCTAACAAAAAGACTCTCAAAAACAATGGGAAGACAAAGAAACAATCCCCACATGAAAAGAAAGAAGGAAGCCTTAGCAAGAATGCTAAATGAAATAGAGGCAAGTTGCCTATCAGATATTGAGTTTAAAGCAATGGTTATCAGGAAGTTCAATGAGCTCACAGTGAATTACCAGAAACTACAATGAACTCACTGCAAACTATATCAACACGAAAAAGGAAATAGAAACTATTAACAAGGGCCAAGAAGAAATGAAAAATACAAATTCTTAACTGAAGAACACAGTAGAAGGAGTCAAAAGCAAAATCAATTAAGCAGAAGATTGGATCACTGAGCTGGAGGAAAAAGTAGGAAAAAACACCCAGAAAGAGTAAGAAAAGGAAAAGAGGCTCAGAAAGAATGAAGAGGGGTCAAGATAAATGCAAGATAATATGAAATGTAATAATATCCATATAATAGGGATACCCGGAGGACAAGAAGAACAACACGGGATAGAAAACCTGTTTGAAAAAGTAATAATGGAAAACTTACTTCCCTAATTTGATGAGAGGAAAAGTCACACAAATCCAGGAAACACAGAGGAAACGCAATCAAGAGGAACCCAAACAGGCCCACTTCAAGAAAATCATATTAAAATGGAAAAATTCCAAGATAAAGAGACAATCACAAAGACAGCAATGGAAAAACAGGAAGCAACATACAAGGCAACCTTGAAAAGACTAGCTGCTGACTTCTCAATGGAAATGCTCCAAGCCAGAAAGGAATGGCAAGAAATATTTCAAGTAATGAGAACCAGAGGCCTGCAATCAAGAGCAGTTTATCCAGCAAGGCTCTCAATTAAAATGGAAGGACAAACAAGGAGTTTCACAGAAAAAAGTATTCTCAAAGGATATACCTCCTCCAAACCCACTCTGCAAGAAATGCTAAAGGGTTTGCTGTAAGAATAGGAAGAAAAACAGTGAAAGAGAGAGGAACACAGGTACAAAAATTGGCAATGAATAAGAATTTATCAATAATAACCTTATACATAAATGGATTAAGTGCCTCAATCAAAAGACACAGAATAGCTGAATGGATAAGAAATGATAACGTACACATATGCTGCCTATAGGAGATCACCTCAGAAACAAACAAACAAAAAAAAAAAAACTACACAGACTAAAAGCGAAGAGGTGGAAACAAATATTCCAAGCAAATGGACAGGAAAAAAAAAAAACAGGGTAGCAATACCCATATCAGACAAAAGTTACTTCAATAAAAGAGCTATAAAAGGAGACCCATAAAGTAACTTCATGATACTTAAGGGGAGAATCCATCAAGAAGACACAAACATTGTAAATATATATGCTACCCAACATAGGAGCAACCAAATACATAAAGAAAATCTTGCAGGACTTCAAGAAAGATATTGACAGCAACACAATTATAGTAGGGGATTTTAACACCCCACAGTCAAAAAATGGACAGATCTTCAAAACAAAATATCAACAAAGATATTGTGGCATTGAACAATACCCTTGGTGAAATGGACTTAATGGACATATATGTATGGGGAGAGAGAGAGAGCCCTTCATCCCCCAAAAAGCAAAATATACATTTTTTTCAAACGCACATGGAACATTTTTTAAGATAGACCACATGATAGGACACAAAACAAGCCTCAATAAATTCAAAAATATTGAAATTATATTGAGCATTTTCTCTGATCACAAGGAACTGAAACTAGAAACCGACTTCAAGGAAACAACTCAAAAACACTCAAACATGTGGAGATTGAATAGCATGCTATTAAACAATGAATGGGTCAAGAATGAAATTAAGAAAGAAATCAAAAAGTTCCTGGAAACCAATGAAAATAAACTCACAACAATCCAAAATGTACGGGACACAGTGAAGGCAGTACTGGGAGGGAAGTTCATAGCAATACAGGCCTACCTAAAAAAAAAAAATAAATTAAAAAAAAAAAAAAACAACAACCTAACCCTACACCTACAAGAGCAGGAAGAACAACAACAAATATAGCCCAGAGAAAATACAAGGAAGGAAATAACGCAGATGAGAGCAGATAAATGGCATAGAAACTAAAAGCACAATTCTAAGGATCAATGAATCCAGAAGCTTTTTCTTTGAAAAGATAAACAAAATAGAAAATATTTTTAAGCAGGCTCATCCATTAAAAAAGAGACACCCAAATAGACACAATCAGGAATGACACAGGAAGATTATATTGGATACCACAGAAATACAAAGGATTGTAAGAAATTACTACAAAGAACTATATGCCAAGAAATCTGAAAACCTAGGTGAAATGTACTCATTTCTAGGAAAATGTAATCTTCCAAAGTGGAATGAAGAAGCCGAGAGCCTGAAAGACTAATAACAGCTGATGAAATTGAAACACTGATCAAAATGCTTCTGACACACAAAAGCACTGGAGCAGACAGTTTCACAGTGGAATTTTACGAAGCATTTAAGGGAGAACTAACCCCCATCCTCCACAAATTATTCCAAAAAATTCAAGAAGATGAAATACCCCACACTTTTCTTAAAAGGCAGCATCATCCTAATCCGAAAACCAGATAAAGACATAACAAATAAAGAAAATTTTAGGCCAATATCATTAATGACCATAGACACTAAAATCCTCAACAAAATATTGGCAAACCACATCTAGCAATACGTTGAAAAGATCATTCACCATGATCAAATGGGATGCTTCCCAGAGATGCAAGCATGATACAATATTCACAAATCAATCAACATAATACACCACATAAACAAAACAAAAGACAAAAACCACACGATCATATCAATAAATACAGAAACAACATTGGATAAGGTACAGCACTCATCTATGATCAAAACACTCAGCAAAGTGGGAATAGAGGGAACATTCTTCATAATAATAAAGGCCATATATGAGAGACCTACAGTCTAAATAATACTTAATGGGCAAAATCTTAGAGATTTCCCACTAAGATCAGGAAAAATATATGGATGGCCACTTTCATCCATCCTATTTAACATAGAACAGAAAGTCTTAGCCACAGCAATCAGACAAGAAAAAGAAATAACAGTCATCCAAATTGGAAGTAAAATAGCCATTTTTTGCAGATGATATGACAGTGTACAAAGGAAATCCTAAGACTCTACCAAAAAACTACTTGACCTAATACATGAATTTGGCAATACAGTGGGATATGAAGTCAATACTCAGAAATCAAAGGCATTTTTGTACACCCACAGTGAAATATCAGAAACAAATCAGGAAAAAAATCCCGTTTCATATAGCAACAAGAAAAATAAAGTACCTAAGAATAAACTTAATGAGGGTGGTAAAAGACTTATACTCAGAAAACTATAGTACACTGAAGAAAGAAATTAAGGAAGACACAAATGTTGGCATGTACTGAGTTCATGGATTGGAAGAAGTAACATCATCAAAATGTCCATACTACCCAAAGTGATTTATAGATTAATGTCATCCCCATTAAAGTACTACTGACATATTTTACAGATATAGAACAAACATTTCAGAAATTTATGTGGAACCACAAACAATCCTGAATAGCTTCAGCAATTTTAAGAAAGAAGAATAATGTACAAGGGATCATAATACCTGAAATCAAACTGTATTATAAGGCCACTATAATCAAAACAACCTGGTATTGGCATAAGGACAGACACATAGACCAATGGAACAAAACAGAGAGACCAGAAACAAACCCGAGTCTCTAGGGTCAATTATTACTTGACCAGGGAGCAGCAGCATAAATGGAGTAAAAACAGCCCCTTCAACAAATGGTGTTCGGAGAGCTGGACAGCTACGTACAAAAAAAAAAAAAATGAAACTTGATCACCAACTTACACCATTCACAAAAATAAATTCAAGGTGGATAAAAGACTTAAATATAAGTTGTGATGCCATAAAAGTCCTAGAGGAAAACATTGGCAGGAAAATCTCAGACATTCCATGCAGCAACATCATCAACATGTTGCCTAAAGCAAGGGACATAAAGGAATGAATAAACAAGTGCAACCTCATCAAATTAAAAAGCTTCTTCATGGCTAAAGAAAACAGTATTAAAACGAAAAGAGAACCAACTATATGGGAAAACATATTTGCCAATGACACCTCAGACAAGGGTTTGATCTCCAAAATACATAAAAAACTCACACGATTCCACCCCAAAAAGACAAACAACACAATAAAAAAAAGGGGGGGGTCTTAAACAGGCACTTCTCCAAGGAGGACATACAGTGGCCCCAGAGACATAGGAAAAGATGCTCAGCATCAGTAACCATCAGCGAGATGCCAGTTAAAACCACAATAAGATACCACTTCACACCGGTGAGAATGGCCATCATAAACAAAGCAACAAACAGTAAGTGTTGGGTAGGTTGTGAAGAAAAGGGAACCCTAGTGCACTGTTGGTGGGATTGCAGTCTGGTATAACCATTATGGCAAACAGTATGGAATTTCCTCAGAAAACTAAAAATGGAACTGCCTTTTGTCCTGGCAATTCCACTGTTCGGATTATATCATAAGAACCCTGGAACGCCAATCCAAAAGAACATATGTACCTCGTTGTTCATAGCAGCACAAATTACAATAGCCAAATGCTGGAAGCAAGTTAAGTGCCCATCAGTAAATGAATGGATCAAAAAACCTTGTTACATTTACACAATGGTATTCTACGCAGAAGAGAGAAAGAAGGAGCTCCTACCCTTTTGCAACAGCATGGATGGAACTGGAGAGCATTATACTAAGTGAAATAAACTAGGCAGTGAGGGACAAATACCATATGATCTCACCTTTAGCTGGAACATAATAAACAACAGAAAAAAGCAAACAAACTATAACCAGAGACACTAAAATTGAGAATAATCTAACAATAGCCAGAAGGGAGAAGTTAGGGGATAGTACGGAGAAGGATTTTCAGGAACTAGTATAAAGGACATATGGACAAAACCAAAGGGGAGGGAGGAAGCAAGGGATGGAGGTGAGTTTCCCTGGGATTGGGGGAGTGGTAGGAGAAAGTGCAGACAACTGTAATTGAACAACAATAATACAATTTTAAAAAGTGAATACATTAAAAAAAAGAAGAAGGAAGAAAGAAAGAAAAGTTCATTTGATTATAGGAGGGGTGGAGAAGGGCAGCCGGATGGAGAGAACATGTGTCACGATAGCTTCTGGAGGACTACGTAGCCAAAGAAACAGCTGGCAAACCCCATGGGCAATGTGACAGTTGTGGGTAAACAAGCTTGGGGGAATAACAGGGGAGCTAGGTATACTTCAAAACCCAGTATTTTGGCATGGGAAACTAAAGACTCAAAACCCCAGACTGTAAAAAATTCTGTGGGTGTTGTAGTGGCGGGAGAAACTCTGGAACTCACAGGGATTCCATTGGAGATACCCACAGGGTAACAAAACATAGACAAAGCCACCTACCTGAGAATCATTACCTGAAAGGGCACAATCCACTTGTGTGAAGTGATGGATGTGACAGAAAGTGAGACAAGAACTGAACAAGGGGCATTGTTTTCTCTTGGACTCCTCCCCCACAGAGAGCAAAGAAGGTTGCCCCACCCTGGCAAAAACCTAAGGCTCCATCCCTTACCATGTAAAAGGTGTCCTGAAAAAAGAAATATGGCCCAAATGAAAGAATAGGTCAAAAATCCAGAAAAAGAATAAAGTGGCAGGAGATAGATAACCTATCTGATGTCAAGTGCAAAACCCTGGTAATCAGGATGATCACACAGTTGATTGAACTTGGGTCACAAAATGAAAGAAGACATGAAGTCTACACAAAATGAAATAAAGGAAAATATACAGGGAACCAAAGGTGAAAGGAAGGAAACTGGGACTTAAATCAATGATGTGGAACAAAAGGAAGAAATAAGCATCCAACTAAAACAGAATGAAGAAACAAGAATTCAAAAAAAAAATGAGGAGAGGCTTAGGAAACTCTGGGGCAACGTTAGGCATTCCAACATCTGAGTTGTGGGAGTGCCGGAAGGAGAAGAGAAAGAGTAAACTATTGAAAACTTGTTTGAACATATCATGAAGGAAAACTCCAATCTGGCAAAGAAAATGGACTTCCAGGACATTCAGGAATCTCAGAGAGTCCCAAAGCAATTGCACCCAAGGAGGTGCACAGTATGACACAAAAATTAATTACCAAAGGTTAAAGATAAGGACAGAATCTTAAAAGCAGCAAGAGAAATGAGGAGTGTTACCTGCAAAGGAGTTCCCATAATGCAATCAGCTGATTTTTTAAAAGAAACCTTACTGGCAAGAAGGTGTTGGAAAGGAGTATTTGAGGTCATGAAAGGCAAGGACTTTTGTCCAAAATTGCTCTATCCAGCAAAGCTACCATTTAGAATGGAAGGGCAGATAAAGTGCTTCTAAGATAAGGTAAAGTTAAAGGAGTTCACACTCGCAAAGCCCTTATTATATGAAGTGTTAAAAGGACTTATCTAAGAAATAGAAAATAAAAAAAAACTATGATCAGTAAAATGGCAACAAACTCACAACTGTCAGCTGAACCAAAACCAAAGCCAAAGCCAAAAGAAAACAAAGAACTAAGGAAACAACTAGAACAGGAACAGAATCACAAAAATGGAGATCACATGGAGGGTTATCAGTGGGGAGGGGGAGGATTGGGGGGAAAGGCACAGGGAATAAGAAGCAGAATAGGTAGGGACACAATAGACAGGGAGAGGTTAAGAAAAGTGTAGGAAATCATAACTAGAGACACTGAAATTAAGAACAAACTGACAGTAACCAGAGGGGTGGTGGAAGGGGATAATGGGAGGGACAGGGGGAAGCATTTTCAGGAATATGTATAAAGAACACATGGACAAAACCAAAGAGGGGTAGGATGAGGGGTGGGAATTGGGGATGGCTGGGGTGTGGGGGAGTAGTGGTAGGGGAAATGGAGACCACTGTACTTGAAAACAATAAAAAATAATAGTATAGGAAAAGGAGAAGCCAAAAGACTTATATGTATAACCCATGGACATGGACTATAATGGGGGAAATGCTGGAGGGTGAGGGAGTCAGTGCAGGGAAGAGGGGGATAAAGGGAAGAAAAAGTTGGGACTACTGTAGTAGCATAATCAATAAAATATACTTGAAATAAAAAAAAATTCTGTCACTTCATGTCTGGAGAAAACAACTGTTAATGTTTTGGTGTATTCTTTCCACTCTTTTTCCCTCTGCCCATATGTATATTTTTATATAATGACATCATGCTGTATTATTATCAATATCCTTATGATAAGTTACCTCTAAGTATTTGAGGAAAAAGCAAGATAGAAGTTAACATGTATTCAGCGGTTTGTAGGTAATCTTTTTTCAGCAGTTCTTTGTTTAGGTTAGCAGATCTCACCATTTTGTTTATTTTTTCCTTCTGTTACTTTTTTTGATACTTGGTATTCACTTATGTTGAGAGTTCCTAAGGCCAACACCAGGTTCAATAATTTGATAGAATTACTCACAGGACTCAGCATATGGTCTTATAGATATAATTCATTACAATGAAAAGATACAAAACAAAACAAGCAAAGAGCAATGTAGCACAGGGGGCAAATCTGGAGGAAACCCAGCACAAGTTTCCAAGAGTTCTCTCCCAGTGGAGTCACAGAGGATGCACTTAATTCCTCTAATGTGAAATTGTGGCAACACCGGTGAAATGTGGTCTACCAGGGAAGCTAATTAGAGACTCAGTATTAACAGTTTTTAATAGTGTTGGTATGGTAGGCATGCTCTGGCTAGCATGTACCAGAATTACAGACTCTCAGAAGGAAAGCAGGAGCTCAGCATACAGCATATTATGTGTACAGTTTAGATATAGTGAGTCACTATTTTCAGTTAGGGGATGGGGGGAACCTTCTTAAAATCAAAGTTCCAAGACCTACCAAAAACAAACTTGATAAGCAACCCTGTCTAAAGATAGCAGTATTGGCCCTGCTATTTTATATCTTTCCTGTATATCACCTAAGTAGCACATTCCTTTGTCCCACTGAAGTTATATATAATACTCAACACCATAGTTTTACATTCACATTAGTATGTGAATGTCTTAGATCCAGCTACTATAGCATATTATCATAGAGTAGGTGGTTTAAAGAATTAACATTTGAGTCGCACTGTGCTTCCTCGCGCAACCAAGACTGAAAACAACAAAGATTGAGAGACAGTTAACAACCAGAACAGAGGGAAATTAATTGAACAGAGGTCGGGCTCCAGTACATCCAGACCGGTAAGAAGCGGCGGAGTCGGGAGGCCTGCAAAGTGGGGTCGAGGGTTCCTGGCGGGAAGAGGCGCTGGCTGGCGGGCGCGCAGGGCGCAGACGGCAGCGGACGGACCGGTGGTGGACGCTGGGCGCGGAAGCGCGGAGGTGATTGGCAGACCCAGTGAGGGGCGCAGGGCAGCTGGCTGTCCACAGCCACACGTTTGCACACGAACTAAGTGAAAAACGGGTAGCGCCGCCGCGTTTCAAAGCTTAAGAGCCCCGTCTGCGAACTGAGGCCGGGAGACTCTCACAGGAGACTTCTCGGGGAAACCCACAGAGTCCGAGAAAGTACACCAGCCCACCGCCCGGGAGCCAGCACAGCAAGGGCCCAGTTTGCTTGTGGGAGGCAGTGGAGGGAACGGAAGTCCTAGAGAGAGCGGAGCAGGCGCCATTGTTCCCTCTCAGACCCCGCCCCCACAGACAACATCACAACCCAGCGACTGGGGTGCCCCGCCCCGGTGAACACCTAAGGGGAACACCTAAGGCTCTGCCGCCCTTACGAAACAGCCGCAGCCAAACCAAAGGAAAATAAAAAAGATGGCTCAAACAGATTTGAAAGCCCCAGAACCAATTTTTTTAAGTGACCAAGAGATTGCTGAACTATCAGATGCACAGTTCAAAGCACTGGTGATCAGGAAGCTCACGGAATTGGTTGACTTTGGACATAAATTAGATGAACAAATGCAGGCTACGATAAGAGAAATGAAGGAAAACGCACAGGGAACCAATAGTGAGGGGAAGAAAACTGGGACTCAAA
>PVIA01017165.1:0-16540 GCA_004024845.1 Tonatia bakeri
ACCCCAGACACTTTAGTTTTCCCTATATACCACTAGTGCCCTTCAAGCTGCTACCCCAGTGCTGGATGTCAGAGGGAGTGAGTTTGAGTAGGTGAGTCTGGGTGTGGATTCTTTAAGAGGAACTTATTGAGTTTCCAGCTGTTCTTCCGCAAACTCATTCTCTCCTGGTTTTTGTGGCCAGAAGTTGTGGAAACTTATCTTCCTGGCACTGGAATCCTACACTAGGAGGCCTGGTGCATGGCTGGGACTCCTCACTCCTTAGGTATGTCTCCTGAATTTTTATCCACCACACATGGTGGACCAGCCCATTCCACATCTGTGTCCCTCCTAGCAGTTCAGATGGATGTGGTTTCTTTATTCCTGTATTTGTCAGATTTCCATTCAATTCAATTTCTGATGGTTCTGAGTGATAGTTGTTCTGTTTTAGTATGATTCTGATGTGGTTGTGTGAAAAGGCTATCTATGTCTTTCCACACCACCATCATGACCCTCTACTAGCTTCTTAAAGCTTACTCCTGATAGACAGAAAGCTCAGCTTCCTTACTAAGTATTTAGAGAGACCTGAGCCCAGCTGGGAGTTGAGCTCAAGGAGATATATGTCATCATATTGAACTGCAAACCAACCTTTCTCTCTGAACCCTAACCCATCTCTACTGACTCAGGTGCCCACATCTGACTCCTCCAGTTAGCTTGACAGATTTTAGTTGCCTCAATGGCAAGGTCCCCAGATGCATGTCCATGTGCTCCTGAAATCAGGCAACAATTCCAGTGAGGGCTTTTGTCACATAGATAGCACCTTATATTGAGAACTTTCTACAAAGAGATTCTCTTTACATCATCTCTTTCTAATCTCACAGTAGTGATGTTTGCTAATTGTTGCCATGGCAGCTAGGAATGAGTGGCCAGAAGGGAGATAAAGGCAGGGCCCTCATCATTGCAATCTAACAAAGAACTTAATACAGGAGACTAAAAGCAAAGGAAAACATATCTCACCTGTTTACCAAGTAGTCCTGAGCCTGGTTTAATAAGACTACCAGGCATTCCAAACAACATAAGTAATCTTTGATAGTTCAGGAGTAGAGGAGCCCTTGAAAGTCTCTGTGTGTATTATCTTCCAAAGCTGGGAAAAGGAAAACCTTGAAACTGTATTCTTTCTAAGGCCTGGAAGCAGGCAGGGGAGGGGTCTATGGTGCCCAAAGAAAACCCCACAAAACAACTTTGGTTAACTGCCTGCCTCCCATCATATATACACAATGAACAAATAGAGTCTAGAGCAAGATAAGGATTCAAGCTAACAGACCCCACACATACCTATGTTTGGCACATCTCCCTGGTGGGTAGCTGATCATCAGTCAGTATGTAACTTCTTCACTCCCATCCCAGCAACTATATAAGTCCTCAAGACAAAGGACTCACTCTCTTGGCTCTTTCACCACATGGCTGGGTTCCCTGGCCAGTCAACCTCTGGCCAGGGAGCCCCTGGCCACTAGGCCCCTTGCTACCCATTTTTGGCCACCTAGCCTCTGGCCACCCTGTTCTTGACACCCTGTTCTTTCCAACCTTTCTTTGCTTTCCCATTAGAACTTAGCACTAATAAACTTTGCTTGCAGGCTAGTAGGCTTGCTGATTCGTAATTCTTTACTGTGCCAGCAAGAAGAACCAAGTTTCTAGGAGTTTCTCTCATAATATAGATATAATTGTTCTAATTTTGGAAGTGAAAAAACTGAACTGAATCAAGGTTAAGTAATGGCTAAGATACAGTGCTGGTAACTGGTGATCCTAAAATTAGGATCCAGACATTTCAGATTTTTAAAAACTTATTTTTTATTTTTAAAGATTTTATTTATTTATTTTTAGAGAGAAGGGAAGGGAGGGAGAAAGAGAGGGAGAGTAACATCCATGTGTTGTTGCCTCTTTTGTGCCCCCCACTGAGGACCTGGACCCCAACTCAGCATGTGCCCTGACTGTGAATCAAACCAACAACCCTTTGATTCACAGGCTGGCACTCAGTCCCCTGAGCCACACCAGCCAGGGCAGACTTTTAAGAAGGTTTATAAGATTTTATTTGAGCCAAACTGATGATATGCCTAGAAGCATGATCTCAACAGACTGATAAATGGTTTTAGAATCCAGACATTTTAAAATCAAGTCTAGGGTTGAGAGTTCCTCTGTCTATTGGGGGTGTGAAACCAGTGACACCCTCTCCTCTCTGTTATCTAATTGCTGGCTTTACAATGGTTGAGGGACAGTTTGTGAGAAGTAGAATCTTGTTTACCATTGAGATCCACTATGAATTTGTGACTAGTTAACAAGGAGAGAGAAAAGGATAGAAGGCAAATTATAAGAAGGAACTAAAACATTCCAAATAAGAAGACCAAGGGGAGAAGGAGACCTGTGTCCAGTAAGGGGCTATCACTGAAACTCATTGTCATATCAGTAGGTTTGTAGTTAATCATAGTGAGGTTTCATGCATGTGTCCCACACAGCTCTGCCGACTACTACACTCACACAGCTAATCCTGAGGATAAAGAGGCTACTGCCTCATTTTCCAGAGGTTTGCCAGCAGACCATCATGTGATGCCTTCAAGTGAATGTAGGTGTAAAAAGCAATGCTCCTGAGAACATTGCCGGGGCACTACTCAGCCTGTTCAGGTAGAGCATTGTGAGCCCTGGTCTACAGACACCACAGGGAGGATGGTGCCACAATAAGTAATGAGCCCACAGACATATTCCCTGGAGACTCACAGGAAGAGACAGGAGAGGAGCCCTCAGAATTTGGCTGAATGGTGTCATTGAGCTGAATGCTGAGTCTAAACAAAGCAATGGCCTCATTTGAATCCACAAGCCAATGAGGTCAGGAGACAGACAAAATAGTTTTGACTTTAAGAATAACAGTTTATTGTTTGTGCCTGGCTAATGATTCCAAGGATGAGATGAGAAGAGATTTGTTGTTTTAAATATAAATTTTGTTCATCCCAAGTCTTAGCATGGCTGACAGACTCTATAACAGCATGCATAAATTCCCTCTTTATTAAATTTTCCTGTGGCCAAGACTGGTCTAGAGGCCTTGTCTACCAGTAAAATATTCTCTTTTCAGCCAGTGCTATATGTTCAGAGTACTTAATTGGTTTATTTTTATTTTCAGAATTTGAAATATCCATTTGTAAAGACTACATTTCAGATGTCACTTGAGAGGTGTTAACATTTGCTTATTAAAGGTTTAGGGACTGAGAACTTCAAGATTTTTCTCCCTTTATAAATTACCCAGTATTGACTGAGGCTCAAAGAACACCTGGATCCAGAGCTCCTGAGTTTACATTTGTGTGAAGTGCTGTCTTCCTGCTGCTATCTTCCATGGGAAAGACTTTTCTAGGTCCCACTTTGAGCTCCAGGCCCAGGGGATCTGTGAGCAAACCATTTCTTTGAGAAAAAAAAAAATTAAAGAATCTGTTTTCCTGTTGTCCATCACTACAGAGACTCAACACTGAGATCATTTGGCTTCCAAGAGGAAATCTCTTCTTTGAAGTCATTGCTATGAAATATTTGTTTCCTTTCCTTATTATCTAAAGGAGAAGTAAAAGTTATACTTCAACTATCATTTATTTTGTGGATTTTTTTCCCTGTTGCAAAACCTAATTATGAACCCTCTAACTTAACCCCCTTGTCTTTCAGAAAAGAGGAAATTCAAGTTTGGGGTTAACTAGACCTCTCTTCTTGTCCATTTAATTATGGAAGTGGAGAATAAAACCTGGAAATAATCTGTGCTTAAATAGAGCTTTCTTTGGATTCTGAAAAAGGCTTTGTTAAATTTTCAAATGTTTTAAATTAAAAAAATCTTTTATAAAAAAATGTATTTGCCTTTATAGCTAAAGTTGTGGGAAGGAAAGTAAGATCACTGACTTAAATTTTAAAAGTCAAAATTTTGCCAATTCTGAGAGCACTATTTCAGGAAGGAAGGAGAAGAGTGTACCACAGGCAGCAGTCAAGGGACATTCTACCCTGTCCCTAATACTTGAGATTTGTGTGCTGTCTTTACATCTGAGTAACTGCAGGCCCACCCCTCCCCCTCTTATCCTGGCAGGTGTTTGTACAGGAGTCCTTCATAGGAACAGCTCTGGGATCACTGGAGAGGAAGGTCCTAGTGGTCACAAGGAAACAGATTTTAAAGTGAAAACAAATGATACATGGTCCAAAATATGATAAGTTGTAGTACTTGAAAGAACAAAAAGGACTTTGACACTAAAATTTTGAATGAGCTCCTGATAGTTTTTCAAAGGAATACAATGTAAAGGCTGTTCTTTGGTGACTGAATGTACATAAAGCCTGCTGGTCATGAAGGAACAGGGCCACTTCCCCAGCCATGTCAGGGTCTCTGTTGTATTTCAGGCAGGCAGGATGATTACCAACTAACTAATCAACATCCTCAGTGACCCAGTGAGGTTGGACTATTGTCATCCATTTGTTTTAAAACTGAGAAAAGGAGTCACAGAGAGATTAAGCAGCATGCGTAAGGTCACACAGCTTGTGAAATGGTAGGGAGGATTAGTCTGAACCCCACCTCCCAACAACTAAACACACACTGGGAAAAAAGTCCCATTTTCCACTATTTTATTAAAACTCATACACAATTTCAGTAGCAAATGGATACAATTCCAATGATCACTAGTAGAACTGTCTCAAAACTTATCAAGTTTTTAAAATCATGCTGTATTTTTGACAAAGATAATGTATTTGTAACTCTTTAATTATACATAACTTCATAAAAATTCCTAGATGAATCAAGTATACTATGCTACTTTTATATAAAAAATCAAGTATTACTTTCTTCCAAACACTTCAAATTTATCATTTATCATTCAATTATATATATTTATTTTTATATATCTAAGAATTCAAACTTTCAATTAAAAATTATGAATTAGACTCTAAGGTAAGGGTTAGGAAGCTAATAACTGCTAAATATATGTGAAACAATTCAACCATTGTAATAACATTTCATACCTACTTCTAAATATGAAGTGAGAAAAATAGCAATAGCAGGGTGTCTGGAATTCATGTGGCTGAGAAGCCAGTATTTCTGTGGTTCACATAAATAATTTGAGAAGCAATGTGTGATTTGCCATTTCTTTTTCTTACTTTTTGTGCTCTATTTGCATGAATAAATTTAATCATGGTGTCTACTTCCTGTTTTCAAAGATAAATTTATCTTTTAAAGTGGAAATATGTATGATTTCAGAATTAGGAAAATACTAACTTGATCAATGAAAAGATTTTCAGAAGTGAGCTTGATGAGTCAGATCCTAGTCAAAGTACATGCCAGTGTTCACATTTCCTTATAAAGAAAGATTCCAAGGAGCCACTATTGCAAAACATGTTCATCCTTGTAAAGAGGAAGGACGTAAATCACAGCTCCATGAAACAGGAAATAATGGTTATAGTGTAAGTATGCCAGATCTTCAAGAAAAGCAGGATTTGTTTCTGTAAAGTAACAGTTAAAAATAATGAATAATTGATGCACCAAGGTCTAACTTTGGGAAGGAAAAAACAATGATGTAGAAGAGGGGAGAAAAAACACATGGTGATTACCAGTAAATATTCTTAGTTAAATGAATAGAAAATATTAGAAAAAAATTTGAATGAAAATGATGAGTTCAAGAGTCAGGCAACTGATGCAGAAAACAAAATTATTAGATTATCTGCTTATAATGAAAAGAAGAAATGAAAGCCTTAAACTAGAAAAACAAATTTCTTATGATTTTTTCAGTATACTTTTAAAAATTATTTAAGCACTAGAATTTATTTCTATTTCTAAATAGGAATAGGAGAAGCTAAAAAGAAAACTTTAATTGTAAAATAACTCAAATTTGTAGAACTAATCTATTTATTAAAAACCATAGGAGGAAGTATTGTAATTTAGAATTATAATAATCTTTGCATCCAAGAGTGTGGACCCAGTGCCTTGAATTTAGTTGGGGGATGGGAATGTCTATTGTAACTAACTCAGAGGACACCACAGGTTGGACAGCTTAGACACAACACATTTTCAGTTTCTTGAATGAAAGTTAATTTGTCAGTAATGTTTAAAGCCCTCTATGTATGTAGCATTGAAGTAGACATGAGAATATGAAAGAAATAAGAAAAACACAGATTCTGTCTCAAGGAACTTGCTAATATGGCCAAATATTCTATGGATAATTCCTTGTATCTTATTTTCTCCAATAAGCTTTGAAAAAGACAGGGAAAACATCCACTATTATGAAAGACAAAAGAAAACAATTAGAAATTGTTTTAATAAGGTCTTCTTGCTTATAATTTGTGCATGAAATATCTACTACAAAGGCTTTATTTTATGACTAGGGTACATAGTATGTACACTTAGTGTTGTTCCACTGTGACGCAGCACCCAAAGACAGTTTCCCACGCAATTTAGGGACATGGTAACATGAGAAGGTCTCTGAGAATTCCTAGGCAAGGGTTTGGATCATGCACAAGTTATTACATTTTGTTTTGTGTGGGGTGAATTCAGGCCACTGAGTGGACCTACTATGGGCAGTCTGCCCTTCACTGCTTAGACTTACACTGGCTTGTGTCATGGCCTCAGCAGTCCACTTGGTCTTGGTCTTGGCCCCTCCATCTCATCTCCTGGGATCACCTGCCTTATCTTTTTTATTTGCTTTCCTGTCTTCCTTTCTTTTTTGTGCGTGGGTAGTTGATGTGGGTAGTTGTTTTTTTCCCCCATGTTTTCTTCCATGCTTACCTTGGTTCTATTCTTATATTTTGGGGCTCAACATAACTTAGCAGTGACGTTCTAATTGCTCCAGAATCAGAAGCAGAATTCCAAGTATGTTCACTCTGGACATAGCATGGTTCCTTATAATAGTTCCTTTATTAAAAAATATAAACTACATACATCAGATCTTATATTTCCCTCTGATCTCAATATCTTGGCCCCCCTTCTTTCTCAACTATCATGTTGATGCAGAGTTTATTTCCAGAGCTCTGTAATCACCCCATTGTGGGAGAAGATGATATTACATAGCCTGTTGGGCAACACTTAAGTAAAACAGAGTCTTGTATAATTATCTAAGTGCATTATCTAAATAATTTCACCTAAAATCTTTCATTTCCTGAATTAGTGGTTCTCCATATTGGTGCCATTAAAAATGAAGACACCAAATGCTAGTACTGAAAATCCCAGTGTCCAGGCTACTAGCCTATGTCATTTCCCTCTGAGACAGTCACCAAGGTCCTTAGTATACAAGAAAAAATGAGACCCACGTCAGCCCAAAACTCATCCCTGTGCTGAAAAAGGTGACATTGCCAAGAACAAGGAGGGAAGCTTGCATTCCAGTCTTGTGTTTCTTTGTTCTCGCAGTAAAGGACAGGTTCTCACAGCTCCACACCACTCACCTCTCCCCAGTTGAAGCATCCAGCCCTCACCTGCTGGAGTAAAGCTCCTCCATCCACCAAACCCAGTTCCTCCTACTTGGAGTCAGTGAGTCAAGTCTGGTTTAGGCACAACTGCTAGGAAACAGGCTCTTGCCTTATTTCTCTTTATGACCATATTCCCACCTATCTACTCCTCCATGCCTGGGGCACTGGGTACATTGCCAAGGTACAGATGAATTCTCTCTGTGACTAATGATTTGTCTTGCTATACCATCTACATTGGAGACAAGACTTTAAGGATTAGAGTCCTGTTGTCGAGTGCTGGATGTTAATGTGCTAAATGTGCCATTCTGTGTTGAGGCTGCCACACCCTCCCTTGTTCTCCACTCCCTGTGTTACCTCCTCAATCAGTTCTTTATGGGACCCCATAAGCCCCATCTTCCTATGCACACCTTTCTTTCCTGGCCACTTCAAGCTCAGTCTCAGCCAATCACTGCACTTGTCATACTCCTGCTGAATACCTTGTATTTGGAAACCAGGACTAATGTAAATCAGTGAAATTACAGTCACAAATTTTACAGGAGGCTAAAAATCACAGCATACACATACTACCATGCCCAAGACAGCAATATTTCTTCCTACACCCAGAGGAGTTGGGAATATTGTTAATATGTTTAGCACTCATTTTTATGTTTTGTTTCATTTTCCTGATTTAATGAAAGTGAGAGTCATTTGTTGTTTCTCCAATGAACTTTTATCTCAATTAATTCAGAATGTTAAAAAAGGGTATTGTGCCGACTAATTGGATTTCATAGTGACAAGGGCTCAACAAAGCCCCCTTTGAGTCATCCTCTTGGAGAAACATTTCTAAGACTTACTGTTTGTTTGTTTGTTTTTGCCTTAGTAAACAAAATATATTAATGGGTTGATTTTTACTTTAGGGATTTTGGTTCTTGCCGTGGTTCCAAGCATTGGATCATTAAGGTCAAATTTCTTCATTCTTTCAATGTTTACTGTGTAGCAGGCCCTGATGAGGAATAGACTCTGTCTTAAGAAACCTGGAGTCCAACAGGGGAATATAATGTGTGAAGTAGTGGTCATGGTGCAGAATGCAAATGTAACTTTGTAGAGAAACAGGTGGTTTTTCCAAGGATCAGAGTGACAGAGGTTGGAGGTTGTTGGGGTAAACAATGAAGCATGTGCATCCACTCATCCAATAATCACTGAGCTCTTCCTGGGTGCTAGGACTCTCCTCTAGGCCCTGAGGTAGAGCACTGAAAAACAGTGTTCCTGTACCCACTATTTTACTTTCTAGAGAGGGGAGTAACAGACAACAAATAGCACACCATGCCCAGTGGGGTAAATGACAGAAAGAGCAATACAGAAAAGTGGAGCTGAGGAAGAGGGAGATCTTGGGGCAACAGAGAGCTGGTTGCTGACCCTCAATGCCCAGGGCCACTTTGGGGATGGTGTCACTGGAGCAGACACCTTGAGGGGGGGCTCCACCCACAGGCCCCCCCACCCCCCAGCTGCCATGGGTGAGAATAAGTCTACCAAGACATGATCTGCTTGGGGAGGAAAGGTGGTCAACCTCTCAAAAGAGAAGGACCAAGAGCCTTTTCCTCAATGGGCTTTTATTGTGTTCAATTTGCAAAGGAATACAGGTAAAGCTCATCAATCATTGTCAGGCAGTAAGGACCAAGCAATAGATAACATACAAAGAACTACAAGGGCTTATTCTGAGTCAGGATTAGTAGGCTAAGGGGCTATAAAGCTTTGGGAAACAAACTCATTTCCTGCTCAGACCCTTATCAGAAAATTGAGGGCATTCTTAGCAAAGCAGGTCTCACAGGATTTTATGTATACTTTCTTAGGCCTGATTGCCCTGGGGAACCCTCCCTTTCCAGCACAGGGCTGCACTGCCTTCTGTCATTGTTTCAGGCTTAAGTCAGGCAGGGGAAGTAAGGCAGCCAAGAGATTAGGAGACTTCTTGTGGACAGAATACAGACTCAGGCTATGTCAAAGCCAAGGGGCAAGGATTCATCACCCCCTTTTTTAGCCCCCCAACTCCCTCCCTGGGGGCCCCTTTGTGATCATGCCTGTCTTAGGTCATCCCTCCCTTGAAGGATCTTACCATTCATTGGCTAACTGGTCAGGCTCAGGGCCAAGCAGGGTGAAATAAAGGGGACAGAGGCAGCACCCCTGCCAGGGAGATAAGCTTTGTCTCCTTAGTGGCTTATGGTCCCAAGGTCTCTCACTCAATCTTAGCCATGGGGGGTTACAGCTTCTGAAACCAGGCAGGGTGGTTCCTAGCAAGACCTGAAGTGAGAAGGAGGGAATGTGTAAACAGACAGGGAAGAGTGATTCAGGAGGATAGAACAATGTGGAAATCCTGAGATGTGAACATCCCTAAGTGTCTAGAAACTGGTGGGGCTTCCCAGGGGAGTTTTGCAGGAAGGTGGGGAGGGAACTAAGCTAAGGGACATAGGGGCATCTATGTGCTTTTCAGTACCCCACCTCTGTCTTCTCCACACCCTCAACTCTCCCATTTTCTTTTCTTGTTATTTGTCATCCTTCTATAAGTGGTAAATGAAAAACAAAAAATGTTAAGGGTTTCAGTGAGCAGGATTGAATTTACTTGAAGTAGAACTGTACTACATTGTTCTGTATTTAATTCTTAAGTCATTTCATGTGGGCACTTATCTCTCCCACATTATATACTATTTCATCAAAATCACAAAATAGTCTTCTATTTTTTTTCTAATTCCCCAGAGCACCTAGATCCTAAAAGACCTCATAGTCTATTACTGAAAGGATGAGTCAGCCTTTAAAGATGTGTTTTATCATAGACAGTAACACAGAGATGTCATTCTCCTGTCCTGGTGTGAATTCCATCCCTCATTCTCCAGGCTTTTATGCCCATTTATACCCCACTCAACTGGCCTGAGATTGCAGTGAGATTGTAACCATGTGTGGTCTAAGGGACACAGAGAAATCTGAAGATATGGGGGTAAATTAATATTTTCTTCTCTCAAGATTATACTTATGTTACATATATTTGTTTCAGTGTGTTTTATACATATCAAATGATTATGCTTTCATTTTTACCATGTTGTGGCAATGGAGAAATTTTTAATTTTTACCTATTAAAACTTATGATGCTTTTATTTTATGAATTCTGTTTGGCTCCTACAACAGAAATACCTTTTCTACTCTAAATCTAGAAAACCATTCTTCCTCATACCTCAGTGAATTTATTTATTCTTATTAAAATATTAGAACCATTTGAAATCTTATTTATTTATTTATTTATGATGTTGACTATTGCCATTTTTTAAACTTTTTAAAATTGTTTTTCAAGTACAGTTGTCTCCATTTGTTGTAAAAAATAAAGTAATAATTTTATTTTATTTTTTTCCAGAGGGATTCACTGTATCAAAGCTGAATTGATTCTGCCACTCACTGAACAAATGGATAGTGTCTCCTTAGCAGATTTCCAGAAGGCAAAAGTGTCATCCAGTCCACTGAAATTAATTTAGTCATGTTGCCATTTATTTACCCAGACTGAAAGCATTCTCAGCTTTTAATAAAATGTTTTCTCTCCCAGGAAGGTTCCACCCCCACCATGCTGGCAAGAAACAAATTCACAAGGTTCTTGAGAATGGAAGTCACTTATGCATTGTGTGGTTGCTATTTACAGCTAAGCTGCCATTTTTCTCAGTCTCCACATGTATCTGGATCCATTTCAACCATGCCCAGATATATTGTTGCCCTGAACTTTCTTTACTGTAAAGAATATTAGGTAAGCAAGATACTTTTATTTATTTTATTTTTATTTTTTATTCTCACCTGAGGACATTTTTATTCAAGGACATTTCATTTTCTTTTTTTAGATAAAGAGAGGAAGGGAAAGAGGAAGGGAGAGAGGGAAACATTAATGTGACAGAAGCATCAATTGATTGCCTTAGAATGCATCCAGACCAGGGATCTGTGTTGGGATTGGGATGAACCCACAATCGAGGTATGTGCCCTGACCAGGAATGGAATCTGCAACCTTTCAGTTACCAGCTGATGCTCCAACCAGTGAGCTACACTGATCAGGGCAGGTAAGCAAGATGTTTATCCTTCTTTCAAACCCTAACATGATCTAGAAGTACTTTGGTCTTTAAGTTTGGTAGTACTTGTAAATATTTCCATTTTATTTTGTCTACCAAGCCATGAATTGTAAGAGCCAGTAATTACATAAGGCTGCTTCTAAAATGACTCATAACAGTCCTCCCCAACAGTGTTCGCTCCCCTTCTGGGTGGGCTGGACCTAGTCACTCATTTCTAATGAATAGAATGTAGCAGAAGGGATGATATGTTACTTTTGAGATTAAAGTCTAAAAACTCAGACATCTGTCTTCCTGGTGCTCTCTTCCTTTTGCTGTCTTGTCTCGCTCACCTTGATGATGATACAAACTGCCATGTTGGAAAAGTCCATGCGACAAGAAATAAGGGCGACCTTCAGCCACAGCCTACAAAGAATTGGATTGGACCAAAAAACCCATGAAGAGGATTGGAAGTATCTCTTTCCCCAGGGAACACTTGAGATGACCTTTAATTCAGCCTTGAGAGAGACCTTTGAGAGAGAAGAAAAACAGCAGCCAAGCCATACCCAGGGTCCTGAACTTCTGAAGTTGACTTAGCATACTTAGTGTTGTTGACTTAGCATACTTTATGTCATTGACTTAGTGTCATTCTTTTCCATTAGGTTTGGGGATAATTTTTATGAAGTGATGGATAACTAATACAACAAATAAGGAATTGGGTAACTATATTAAAAATATTATCATGAAGCCTGGCTGGCATAGCTCAGTGGATTGAGCATGGGCTGCGAACCAAAGCATCGCAGGTTCGATTCCCATTCAGGGCACATGCCTGGGTTGTAGGCCGTGGCCCCCAGCAACCGCACATTGATGTTTCTCTCTCTCTTCCTCTCTCTCTCTCACTCTCCCCCCTCCCTTCCCTCTCTAAAAAATAAATAAATAAATAAATCTTTAAAGAAATATTATCATGAATACATTTTAATAATATTGTTAAAGTATTAAAGATATATTATAGTGGTATGAAAGCATGTATTGTTAATTATAATAGTATTATAATAGAAAGCTAACATTGTTAGTGAGTTTTAGATGTGAAAATCACAATTCTAAGACTTTTGTTACTCTGTTTAATTTTTACTAGAACCCAAGAGAAAGGTTAATGTAACTCCATTAAATAGAGTTTCGTGCAGAAACTCCATTTCTTTAACATGTCCCTTTCTCCTTTTTGTTCATCCATGCACTCTTAACCATTAAGCACCTAAGACATCAGATTCTGGTCAACATCAAACTGTCTTAAGAACAAAGCCACAGGTCTGTTCACTACAGAAACAGAGTTTTGATCTAACTAGTGTTAACATCTTGACTTCAGTTGTGTTTCAGCCCCAGGCCCATGAAAGGGACTGACTCGTCGGACCACACCCTTACTTGCCATGGCTGACATCAGACCTGATATAATTATCAATTATTCCTACCCTGGGTCCAACCAATGAGTACAACCCATGACCCCTCAGTCCCCTATATAATACATTCTCTAGAAGCCTCCAGGAAGTCAGATCTTTGAGCACAAGCTCATCGGCGCACTGACTGGGCTTGGTGCCATCTCCTTAAAAATAAACTTTTACTTGCTTGGCTGAAAATTCCTATTTGTATTTGGGCTTATTTTTTTAAATAAAGAGAAAGGATTAATTCATTTATTCTTGTATGTCACCTACCAGGTGATGGAAAATGAAACCTTGGTGTATTGAGATGACACTCTAACCAACTGAGCCATCTACCCAGCCAGGGCCATGTTTGATTGGGCAAATGAATCACTTTAGTCTAACATTAACACACTTCTTTGCATTTACAGAGGAGGAAACAGAAATGGTGAGACGTACAGAAGTTAAATCGGAGCCCAAAGCCTATACTCTTTTTTCTAACATATATTTTATTGATTATGCTATTATAGGTGTCCCATTTTTTCTCCCCTTTATTCTGCTATTCCCTGTACCCCTACCCTCACCATCATTCCCCCACCTTAGTTCATGTCCATGGGTCATATATATAAGTTCTTTGGCTTCTCATTTCCCATACTATTTTTAATCTCCCCCTGCCTATTTTGTATTTACCATTTATACTTTTTATTCCCTGTACCTTTTTCCCCATTCTCCCCACTCCCCTTCTGCACTGATAACCTTCCATGTAATCTCTATTTCTGTGAATCGAACCTGTTCCTAGTGTAGTTGCTTTGCTTAGTTAATTTTTACACTTTTAGGTTTGATTGTTGATACTTGTGAGTTTGTTGTCATTTTACTCTTTATATTTTTGATCTGCTCCTTTTTCTTAGATAAGTCCCTTTAAGATTTCATATAATAAAGACTTGGTGATATGAGCTCCTTTAACTTGACTTTATCTGGGAAGCACTTTATCTGACCTTCCATTCTAAATGATAGCTTTGCTGGATAGAGTAATCTTGGGTGTAGGTCCTTGCCTTTCATGACTTCGAATACTTCTTTCCAATCCCTTCTTGCCTGCAAGATTTGTTTTGAGAAATCAGCTTAAAGTCTTATGGGAACTCCTTTGTAGGTAACTGTCTCCTTATCTCTTGCTGCTTTTAAGGTTCTCTCCTTATTTTTCATCTTGGGTAATGTGATGATGATGTGCCTTGGTGTGTGCTTCCTTGGGTCCAACTTCTTTGGGACTCTCTGAACTTCCTGGATTTTCTAGAATTCTATTTCCTTTGCCAGATTGGGGAAATTCTCCTTCGTTATATTTTCAAATAAGTTTTCAATTTCTTGCTCTTCCTCTTCTCCTTCTGGCACCCTTATGATTCGAATGTTGGAATGTTCAAAGTTGTCCTGGAGGTTCCTGAGCCTCTCCTCATTTTTTTGAATTCTTGTTTCTTCATTCTCTTCTCATTGAATATTTCTTTCTTCCTTCTGGTCCACTCCATTGATTTGAGTACCTTTTTCCTTCCTGTCACTGTTGGTTCCCTTGTACATTTTCCTTTATTTCACTTAGCATAGCCTTCATTTTTTTAATCTAATTTGTGACCAAATGCAACCAATTTTGTGAGCATCCTGGTTACCAGTGTTTTGAATTGTGCATCTGAGAAGCTGGCTTTCTCTTCATCGCTTAGTTGTATTTTTTCTGGAGCTTTGATCTATTCTTTCATTTGGGTCATTTTTTTCTTTCTTTCTTTCTTTTCTTTTTTTTTTTTTTGTCTCAGCACATAGTAAGGGGTGGAGTCTTAGGTATTCACCTGGGTAGGGAAACCCACCTTGCTGTGTTGTGATGCTGTATGTGGGGGAGGGGTCCAACAGGGAACGGTGCCACTTGCTCTGGACTCAGCTGGTTTTTGGTGAATTCCCCTGCCATCCACAATCAAATTGGACCCTTCTGGTGCTGATTCCCAGGTGGATGATTTTGTGTACATTTTAGGACTTTGTGGGTGTCTCCAACAAACTCTCCTGTGAGGCTGGAAGTTTCTCCTGCTGCTGCCTCAACCCCCACAGGTGTTTTCAATCAGAGGTTTGAGGCTTCATTTCCCCATGCTGGGACACTGGGTTGCATGGTCTGTCTTACTCCCCGGTTGTTCCTCCCAGTTTATCTGCACACAAATGTGGGACCGCCCAGTCCACAATCCGCCACCTATCTGGGTCTGCCAGCCGCCTCCTTGCCCACCTTGGTCCTCCAGCCACCACCTTGCCAAGAGTCCTCTCCACCTGGCTGCCCATCACCACCCCTCCCACCAGTCTGGATGAATGTTTCATCTTTAGTTCCTTGGTTGCTGGACTTCCATACAATTCAATTTTCTGTCAGTTCTGGTTGATTTTTGTTTTTAAGCTTGTTGTTGTCCTTTTGGTTGTGTGAGGAGGCACAACGTGTCTACCTATGCCTCCAACTTGGCCGGAGGCCTCCAATCTTTTACTGGGGGTGGAGAGAGAGTTGAATGACTGCCTGGTAGTATCTACCAGCATTGAAGTCCAAAATTTACAATGGCAAACCCTTTGCCCAGAAGTTTCATCTTTAGAAATCTCTTAGAACAACTGATATGAAAACACTGAAACATTTTTGTACCAACTATTCAAAAAAAAATCAAAGTGCAAAATATAACGTCATTTGATACCAACAAACAGAAATCAAATAAACATCCATATATTCTTTATATTTTTCATGTGCAAGAGAAGAGGCCTGCAAAAATACAGTTGACAAGGAGAAAAGGGAAGCTTAGCATTCTAATATTGTATTCTATAGATTCTGCATTATTTGTTTTCAGCATGTATATACTATTTTGTTATTTTTTAAAAGCAATTTTAAAAAGAAGATAGTAGTTTTTCTACTGTGTCATGTTCCCTTGGAAGAAAAATTGCTCAAGAAAAGCAGAGTGGTGTAAATTAAGCAAAAACCTAGGGTTTGGTTTGATTCTCCCTCTAACATGCTCTGTGACTGAATTTCAGTAGGCCCATCTTTGGCTTTCCTTATTCATCTAAAAAGTAGGAAGTTAGACCTAGATGATCACTAACATTCCCTTTAATTTTAACAATTTATGGACATAGATCTATTTTTTTTTAGGTTTTATGATATGAAAAACACACAAACATGACTTTGAAGTTAGAATGACATTTATTTATTTATTTTTATTGTTTTTCAAGTACGGTTGTCTCCATTTTCCTGCCATGACTTTCCCCTGCCCCACGAATTTAGAAAATGTACATCAAACAATATGCATGAGAATTAAATATATCTTAATTATAGCATAGTGGCCAATATTTTAAACAAAAAAGGTTGACTTGTCTCTTTCCTCTAAATAAAGATTATTCCTAGTTGAAATAATGACTGTGTTATCATTTCAATTAAATGAAATGTACATTGTAAAATGTACATTTTACATACAAATAAACTTTGTATGTAAAATCAAAGTTCATAATATGTTTACTTGCCTTATATTTTGAGATCCTCTTGCAAGGGTGAAACTTCTGGAAAAGAAAGAGGGATTGCTAATGATTAATTCCAGTGTGGATCATGGAAGGGCCTGGCAGCTTCCCATTCAGTGAGACAGGCTCCTGAGTCTACCAGAAATCCCA
>PVIA01017166.1:6523-16615 GCA_004024845.1 Tonatia bakeri
CCTCCCCACCCCCCCCCCCCCGCCCCCGCCCCCGGCAGAGAGACAAGGAATTGATTTCAAGATCAATTGGCCTGGTTATGTTTTGTTCCTCTCTTTCTCTCTCTTTAAGAGTTTAGTTACTTATTTTTAGAGATAGGGGAAGGGAAGGAGAAAGAGAAGGAGAGAAACAGTGACGTGTGCGAAAAACATCATCGCCTCAAGTATGTGCCCCGACCAGGGACTGAACATGCAACCCAGGTATGTGATCTGGCCTGCAATCAAACGGGCTTTTGGTTTGCAGAATGACGCTCAACCAACCGAGCCACACAGGTCAGGGCTTTTTTTTTTTTTTTTTAGACTGAATTAATCAATGTGAATTTAGATTTCTCTGGATTCATGGTTCACTTTGCCTTGTCTCCCCCCTGAAATTGCATTCTAATGCTACATGACATTTGCCTGGTTTCCCCAGCAACCATCTCAAAAGCCATAAACAATATATTAAGGTCTAGAGGGGAGAAATGAGAGACTGCAGGGTCCTGGCCAGGAGATTAAAGAAACCCTGGTGCCCAAAGGCTGGTTTGCAGCAGCACCCTCTGCTAACTCAGGCATTTGAGGATTTTCTATGAGGAAAAAGCAGGGTGCGTGCGTGTGCGTGTGTGTTATTTTTAAATCTCCCAGCATCTAAGAATCCATATGGCTCATCTGAAATGGGTGGTTTGTTGGCTAACTTTATAGGCAATTTTTGTTAACTTATGAAACTGTTTTATATAAACATTTTCATCTTTACAAAAAAAAGAACATGGAAAATCACCCCACTTTATTTATATTCCACCAAAGTCCCTTCAACCTTAGTACAGAGATATACATTTTGTGTAGTTGTCTGAGCTTGCACGTGCCATTTCTACTTTCTAGTTATACACTCTTACGGAAAAAACACACTCGTGCGTCTCCTCAACACGGAATACCCTGCTTGACTTTTGACACTTTTGGTCCCCAAATGTAGGGGGTGGGGAAAGGGTTCCCACATCAAGGAATTCTCTGCCACCAGCCGGGTGTCCTACAATCTAATTCAGTTCTGACACTGCCTGGAGTGAGCGTCAGATCCCACAGGTTAGGGGCTCAGTCCCACAGGGTCGGATACCACCCCCACCTTCAGATGCCAATCAGAAGTCCAGTTTGTCGCCTCTGGTTCCGATGACCTGGTATAAATCAGAGGTTCCCATGACCCTGTCCTTGGGTTTGATTAATTCGCTAGAGTGGCTCACAGAACTCAGGAGAACTGTTTACTTACTAGATTGCCAGTTTATTACAGAGGGTATTAAGAGATACGAATGAACAACTGCATAAAGAGTGTAGGGTGATGTCCAGGAGGGTCCTGCGCACAGAAGCTTCTGTCCCCATGGAGTTTGGGCTGTGCCACCCTTCTGTCACGAAGCCTCCTTTGCTCTCCAAACCCTGCCCTTTTGAGTTGTTATGGAGGCTTCATTTCATGTAGGTATGATTGATTAAATCATTGGCCATGTGACACCTGATAATAATTAACATTGTGGTTTCCTCCCCCAAGTGGGCAATCAAGGAGAATTGTTGGAGATACCATGCGTAAATGCTTAAGTAAATACCCTATGAAGGCTGTAGCCATTCAATAGAAGAGGACGGTTCCCTGGCCACAGATGGCTTGCTCCCGGATCTTGGGACGATGGAGCCGAGGGAACCAAGCCTGAAGCTACGATCCCTTTGGTTCCAGGAAGAAATGAGGATATTGTGAGTCAGGATGATTTTGACTTTGGAATGTGGAAGATACGTGTTTACTCTGGAATTAAATATTTTAGGGTAACTTTTGTTATGACTGCATTCTGCACATAATTCTTAATTGGTAGAATGCAATTCTTGACATTTTCTGTATGATCAGCGTCCCTATCCCTTTTTTTCTTTTTCTCTTATCTCCTGCCTGGGACTGGGAGTAGGGAAGGGGCTAGCTACTAGTAAAGACAGAATTAACTTGGAACTTTTGAGATGGTCCTTAAAATTCTGTGTGTACTACTTCCTTTTAAAATGTGTTAGCGGAAACCAATACATTACAAATGTAGAATGATATGCTTTCTTCCAAGTGGTTATTCACCATGGTTTGCTATGTTAAAACTGTAGGTAAAACAGGCATCCCTCTTTCACCAGCTTGGGTTTTTCCTGTCTTTTTGCCCAACTGCTTCAGCTGTAGGGAGGTGTGGGGCCATTTCAGGATTTGGTCTCTTTCTAATTAAGAGGATCCTGATCATCAGGCTTTCCACTCATTTCCCTGGATATTCTGATGGTCAGTATTGGCTCTGATGGGTGTTCCTGGTTTTAGGCACTCTCTTGTTTCTCAGAGGGTTTATCAATTATGATACCAGAAACTTTCCCTTGCTTGCTTTGCTTATCTTTGTCTGTACGGTCCGTTCAGTTCTCTGTTCGCGACCACCAAGAGCCTGGGCCCCGTCTCCATCTGCAGCACGTGCACGCGAAAGAATGTTATTCAACCAGGAGAAAGGCAGGTATCCTATTTTCAACAACGTGGACAGACCTTGAGCACATTATGCTAAGTAAGTTAACCCTGTAAACAACAGTAAAGCGGTGGTTGCCAGGGTGAGGGAGGGGGTGGATCAGAGTGATTGTGTTTAAGGGTGTGAACACGTAAGGAGTGGTAAATAACCCGTAGAGGGCTAATGCATAGTACGATGAGCATAGACAATCATCTGTCCTATAATGATGTAATGTGGGAAATATCGCTGCATCTGCAATTATATTGCAATATGAAAATGTAACAGATTAACACATTACACACCTTAAACTTACCCAATGCTACATGTTAATGTATTTGATTAAAAACGACAAAGAATACCGAGTGGCAGGTTGGTCACTGATGTGGGAATTCATGCCCTGAGTGTCAGGGGCTTCCATGACCAGAATCACTGCTTTCCGCCCCTTCTGGCTGAGCTGGATGTAACTCACAGACCTCGAGGTCTCCCCTGGATTTCACACCCGCAGAGTCGGAGCCCAGGTGGGCAGGGAAACGTGCCTGCGGTGTCGCCGGCGAGGGCAGAGGTCCCCTAGCTCCCAGTCCAGAATCAGCTTAACCCACCGGCCTTGATTTATTCCTCAGGCAAACCAGGAACAGCTCATCTAAGGTTCCATGTCAGACAAAGGGAACAAAACTATTAAATTATATTCTATGTGTGAAAAAAAAAAAATGACCACAGTTCCAAGTGATGGAGAATGGCCAAGCCAATTGAGCTTTATAATCGAGGCACCATACAAATATTCAGGCATTTCCAGCTTGTGGAGATGTCTGTGTGTGTGTGTGTTGTGAGTTATAGTAAGGAATATATATTTTGGTCTTCATCCCCATCTCCTGGCTCACAGCTCCCCAAATCCTTGTAATTCCCAAATGATGAGAGCAAGAGGGACATCTTTTGTTACAATATTTGGCTTTTGTCCTCAGTCCCTGAAATAGCTTCAGAGTGATAAAGGGGAAATGGATGTCTTCTGTTATTTACAACAAATCCCTTTCAACCACAGCTCAATTTACATTAATGAAGCGGTATTTGGAAAGTCTCTAGTTAACTTAAGGATGGAAGCTGGTTGCCAGAACTGGCCAAGTGGTTAGAGGTTGGATCCTTCAGTGTCCCCGCCCCCCCCCCCCCCCCCCCCCCCCCCCCCCCCCCCCCCCCCCGCCACAACCCGGGAAGGGAGAGGGGCTGGAGGGTGACTCAGTTGCTGATGGCGGGTGATTTGATCAGTCATACCCATGAAAGCACAGCGGACGCTTTCTCAGTTTTCAGCAGCTCTGGAGGCCCGTGGTTCTGTCGTTTACCTGCTGTGTGATTTTGGACAACTCACCTCTGCTTCCTGGGCCTCAGTTTCTCTGCACGTGAAAGGAGAGGGATCAGAATTCCCCTTTCTAAAACGCCTTCCCGCTTTCTGTAAACACTGATTGAGGGCCTTATTGCGTTCCCAGTAGAGGGCTCCAGGGATACGGAGGTAAACCAGTCTGGTTGGAAGCAAGAGGCCCATGAGAGGTTTTGATTCTACAGAGCAGAGTTTTTGACACTTGGCAGCTGTCAAACCTTCTGGTGTGACACTGTGGTTGTCTGAACTCCAACATGCCCCTAAACCTTTCAACCGGATTAGCACAATCCCACCGTTCAGACACACGAATCCCTGGAAGCTCACATCCGGCTTGGTGTGTTTTTAAGGCCCTTTCTTCCCCCTTTGCCCTCGGAGTAGTCGGAGCTGGAAGACGTGGTCTGGGGGCCTGGGCGCCTCGCGGTAGCACAGTTGGAATCCCCCCAGGGCCACCGGCCTGGGAGATGCGCGAAGACACCGCGGGGAGGCGCTGCCATTCCAGTGCCCCTAGCCCGCCGCCCCCCGGTCGGCCCCCAGGCTGGGCACGGCGATCACCTGCGCGGGGCGGGGCGGGGCGGGGCAGGCGGGGGGCGGGGTCCTCAGGCTTTTAGAACCCGCGCCGCACCCTCGGCGCCAGCCGGAGACTGAGCGAGCAGCAACCTGGCGTGTTGGACTCACCGGAGCAGGTAACAGGCTCGGGGTGCCCGACCCAGGCGCGGGAAGCTCGCGGTCCACCTGCCGGCTTGGCTTGGAGACGTGAGCGGACCCGTTCCCCTCCGTCGGTCGGAGGAAGCGCCTGGGCTCTGCGCGCGAGGGCGGCCGGCGTGGGCGCTGGGAGCCAGGTGGGTCATCTCCGCTTGGGCGACGGGGATGGGGCGCGTAAAGGTGCCCAGAGCTCGAAACAGCCTCAGCCCGGCATGAAGAATCGCCGTGAGCACCAGCCCACGCTTGGGAGTTGCTAGTCTACTGGTGTCTGGACCCGTGGTCTTGAGCCGAGCACCAGCCACACCGTTCCGCCCTCGCCCCAGAAAGATCTGCGATTCAGGGAAAGGAAAACCCACACTGGGGAAGACCCCAGGGTTCTAGTTCGGAGCAGCTCCGAGGCGGGGTTTTGGGGGACGGATCCCTGGACCAGGGGCTCCAGAGGAAAGACGCGGGGTGGGGCTCCGGGTCTGTGGTCCGAGTCCACTGGTGAGCGGAGGAGATGGGAGTGTCAAATGCAAGGGCCGGTTTTAAAGGACCAAGGAAGCCTTCTAGTCATAGGAATCCCCACTTCGCCACTTTTCTCCGGAATCTAACTTTGCCTTGGGCAGGACCTTCTATTTCTTTATAGTTCAGTTTGATGCGCTCCTTAAATGAAGCGATTTCTCAGGCAGACTGAGTCAGGTAATCCATCTAAAGTGCTTAGTACAGGGTCTGTACGTAGTAGGTACTCAAAAAATATAAACCATCATTTCCTCTAGACTCTGTCTCCTTGGGGGCAGGGACCAATGTGCATTTGATTCACCATTATAGGGCGCCTGACCTACAGCGTAGGTCTCACTACCTATTGGTTGGATAAATGAGTGATGAGTGAGTGTGCAGTCTATGCTTGGCCCATGCTATCAACAAATAGTGAATATAGAGATGGCCAGATGCTGGCAGATGGGTGTGGACACACGAGACCCGTCTTCTAGGTGGGTGGTCAGGTGTAAGGTGAGCCCAGAGTAGCAGAGTCGGGCACCTACCTCTGTGGGGGAGGAAGAAACTTTCTTCTACCATAGAGGTTGTTTTGGCCGGCCTACTAATCAAATAGACATGAAACAGATTAGCAAGAGAAAATAACCAAAGTTAATACATGCATATGTATGGGAACTCCACATACTCGAGAGAGTCGGAGATCCCACGTGCTCAAGAGTCAGGGACAGAGAGGGAACGTGGGAAGGTATGACATCCTGAGCTAGGGATGAGGTAAGATGCCCTGGGGACTTCAAAGGGTCTTTGCAGATAAAAAGAAGAGCAGCTGTTTAATAAGTAAGTTTGTCCTGCCCCATAAACAGGCCAAAAGAGGTTATTGCTGATAATCTCCTGTTACGGACAAGCCTCCTAATTCTCCTAGGCAGTGGGGTGGAGGGCAGACATGGCTCTTGAGCCCACAGCTAAAGGTGCATTTAGCTCAAAACAATCTGCACAACCACAGCGGCACATCTTGGGGTGACTCATTCTGAATCTACAGCCCCCTCTCTTATGGGGTGGGAGGGGCAACGTGATAGTCAGCTAGAGCATGGAGGTAGCTAGGGCACAAAATCCGGGGTCCTGAGCCCCAGTAGCCACATGGGAGGAGAGAAGGGGCTGGAACTCCAGGCAGGTCAGGTACCTTTCTCATGTCCTCTAAGTGTCTGCCCTCAGGTTACGGGGTAAGGAGAGGGGGGAGAGGCACCAAGAGCCAGCAAAAAACCATGGTTACCTGACAGAGCCAGGAGGTGGAAAGGGACTCCCAAGACCCCTGGTGGGGGTGCAGCATTCCTCACCTTGTCCCTGCTGGTCACCATGTGACTGGCCGTGAGGTGGCTGAAGGGGGCAGTGTGGTGCCGAGCAAGCCATCCACCTGGTATGCGCCATGAGCCAGGCACACTGTGAGCTGGGCTACAGGGACATGCTGGTCTCAGGGGCAGGCATCTGCGATTCAGAATGGTGCCCCTGAGGTGGAACCACGCCGAGCAAAGTTAGGGGCCTTTAGCTTTCCTGACTCCTGGCAGGCAGCCTGTGGGGTTTTTATCTCCCTGGGGAGAGAAGCAGAAGCCTGAGGTCGAGCAGGGGAGAGATGGGGGAAGATCTCAACAGGCGACAGGAGGCACTGTGCCCTTCAGAACCACCAAGTATGAAGCTTCTGCTTATAACACTTTTCAGAATTGCTTATAATTTGCCCTTGACACATGGGACCCTGAGACCCCCAGGGTCCGAGAGGGAAAAAGCAGTGCCCACCCTGATCCCCCTCCCCGCATTGCTCCTGGGACTCAGGGTCAGAGAGTGTTAGAGCTATCAAGACCCTTCACGGTAATAGAGGTCACCCTCCATTTAGAGGCGGGGTAATGGGGGTCCTGAGAGCATGAGGCATGCTCAGGCCTGAAGAGTTAGGGGAGACCCCAAGTCTCCTAAGTCCAAGTGCTCGTGACCCCACAGTGGGCTGTGACATGCTCTGGGGACTGAAAATGCAGCAACCCTTCCCTTTAGTTTCCGGTCTTCCAATATCATGGGAAGGAAGGTTTTTTAAAAAAAGTGAAGTGGATGTTAAACTGCCCGACAAACACTTTTAATTGAAAATAATCACTTCAAACCCTTTTATGGTGAAAATAAAGACCCCAAATCACCTATGCTTATTTTTTAAAGATATGTTTGATAGTGAAGAAAAATAATTCAAAATAGGAACTTCCCAACTCTTGGCGGACGTCTGCTAGCCAGAAGGGCCCGTGTTAAGATGCACACTTTGCAGGCTGCTGCCCCAGGCTCCAAAGGCAGCCTGGGAGCAGCAGGGTGCTTGTTCCTCCTGGGCAGTTTCCAAGCCCCATGAATGCTGTTCCTATCGCTTGCCCCATGTCCATCCATCCACCTTCTGATGCCGTGGTATCCTGGCCTCTGGCATCCTGCTCTTTGCTTTGGGGTCTGGCAGGACGTCTCCTTTGTTTTCTCGTGAATGAATTTCTTATCGGACAGATAGCTCTTAGGTAGGCAGGAGGAGACAGGAAGAGAGAGGAAGGGGGACTGAGCAAAGGCAAGAGTTGGCCATCAGCCCCCAAGTACTCCTGAGCAGGGCTGTATGTAGGTAAAGCTGAGGGGGTGGAGCCAGAGTGTGTCTGTGGAGCTGGAACTTCTCATGCGGTTTGCAGCTGCTGCGGGTGGTGGCTGCAGTTTGGCCTAAGGACGAGGGTGTGCCAATCTCTAAGACAGAGAGGCCTGTTCTTCAGCCAGATCCCAGTGCTGTGCGGAGGGACCTTCTGCCTGGGTGGGACACTCCTGACCTGTTGGGGCCCTCGGTGGGGCTGCCAGATCATACGATACCTGCTGGGGTCCTGGAGGGGCTGGAAGGGCTAGTGTTAGAAGCAGTGCATGTGGACAACCCTTGCTCCAGGGCAGCACTGGGCAGAAGTGCCCGCAGTGAGGATGGGGCAAAGATCAGGGACGTAAGGCCTCTGCTTTTGAGTTGTGGGGTTTTGTTCAAGCCACATCACTTCTCTGAGCCTCGGGTTCCTAGTTTATTAGAGACAATCCTATCTGCAGCAATCACTTCATAAATATTAGCTTCCCTTCTCCTTTAGAGAAACTTGTGTCTTGGGACCTGTTGAACCCACTTTTAGGATCAACGGCCTCAGGATTTGTAAACCCCTCCACAGTTCACTCAGCATTCATTCATTCATTCATCCACTCTACTTCTTCAGGGCTGACCCCCGCCCCTCGGTCTGTGCGGGGAGTGGAGACAGGTCTCTCTGCTGTCCGGTTTCTCGCAGCACCCCCAGCACGGGGCGGCCTCGCTTCGAAGCTTCCATCTGTTCCTCCGCCCAAGGGGATCTCTTCAGTCACTTGTGCAATAAAAAGCAGCTCTGTAACTTGTTCCCCCACTGCTGCACCCAGTCTCCCAGCCCTCTTCCAGGTTTCCTGAGGTTTTAGCCTGCGGGTCACACAGGGAAATAAACGGTTAACTCCCATCTGCTGAGAGCTCTCGGGAGCCCACACAGTGCCAGATGCTGCACATGCCGCAGTCCCTTGCCACCCACAGCATCCCAGGAAGTGGGGGGTGTTGCTCCCTCCTTAGGAGACTGAAGCAACCAGTGCTGGTGGCCCTGGGGTGCGTTCTGACTCCCCAGGGCCCTGCACAGTTTTCCCTTCATAGGCCCCTTCCTCAAAAAAAAAAAAAAAATTACAATTATAGTAATGACTGATTTGATATAGTAAAACATTTTCTTCAGCCTAAAAGTTTCTTTTTTCTTCTGATTTTGAAAGAAGTGAAAACATTTTGTGGGCCCTGGGCACTTTGCCTGCTGTGCCCGGTGGGGACATGGGGCCTGGAGCTAAGGAGGGATGGCTGGGATTCCAGCCCACGCCCACTGCTGTGGAGGTTCTGACTGCCCTCCTCACTGCGCTGCCCTTTGCAATTAAAAAAAAAAGAAAAGACCAACAAAGAACTGGGGGAAAGGGACTAGTGGTATTAATAGTTCTCTCAGGAAAATGGAACTCGATGTGTTTGTCTTTCATGTCCCTACCCCCTTCACTCCTGCCACAGACCTTAAGGGGAAGGGTAACTGGCTTGTCCCAAGGAAAAAGGGGATTCACTTATCTTTTCTTTTTTTGATTTTGTTTATTTATTTTTAGACAGAGAGGAAGGGAGGGAGAAAGAGGGGGAGTGAAACATCAATGTGTGGTTGCCACTTGTGCACCCCCTACTGGGGACCTGGTCTGCAACCCAGGCATGTGCCCTGACTGGGAATCGAACCGGCAGTGTTTCGATTCGTAGGCCCGTGCTCAATCCACTGAGCCACACCAGCCAGGGCAAGATTCACTTTTCTTTTAAAAGCAGTTCTCAGTTCCTACCTAATCCCCGGGAACAATATCGCTGGTAATAACAATAATAATAATTAATAATAATAAACATTTCGAGAGCTCTCAGTGTGCCAGGCACTGGGCAAATCACTTGGCGTGTGTTGTCTCCCGAAGGCCTCAGTCACCCTATCAGTAGGTACTCTGATCACCTCCGTTCCGCAGATGAAGAAACTGAGGCTTAGAAAGACTAAGTGAGCCCTGGACGGGTAGCTCAGTCAGTTAGAGCACCGTCCCAATGTGCCAGGGGTTCAGTCCCAGGCAGGGCACGTACAAGAAACAACCGATGATTTTAAAAAGGAAAAAAAAAGAAACAACCAATGAATGTATAAACAAATGGAACAACAAATTGATGTTTCTCTCTCTCTAAATTGATAAATTAAAAAGAGAGAGAGAGAGAGAAAGGAAGGAAGGAAGGAAGGAAGGAAGGAAGGAAGGAAGGAAGGAAGAAAGAGAGAGAAAGAAAGACGAAAGGAGCTGGACAAGTGGCAGTGCTAGGATTGGGGCCTCAGTCTGTTAGTGTGTTGTTACAGCATAACCTCCATGAGGGCAAGGATTGTTTCCCGTTGTCTTCCCGTCACCCAGCACACCTTGTACATATAAGCTCTCGATGTGGAATATTTGGCTGACCCCAGAATCTGAACTCGTAACCTTTTCTACTGC
>PVIA01017167.1:0-16525 GCA_004024845.1 Tonatia bakeri
AAAAACCAATATCTAAGAAGAGAAAGTAAAGTTAGTAACTAACAAAAGCAAATGCAGTTAATAAAAATATAAATTCTTAATGCACATGGTTTACTTTAATAAATCAATGAAGCAATTAATTCAGGAATTCAAAAATGCAAAAGCCAACTATAAAATTCTACAAAACAAAAGTCACCAAACTTCAGGAAACCAAAGAATATAACAATATAATTCAGTTCTCTCTTCTGCCTTTGCATTAAATATAAATTCTCTATTATGAATTAAATAAAATTGTCAGTTTAGTATAGCACTACAATAAAACTTAAGTACCCTTTTATAATTTTCAAGAGCTTTGGACTGCTTTCTATACATAACCAGTTTGGGAATGTATAGACATAAAAGGTCTCCTGCAATACTCAGCTCAGAATATGAACTTGGGACCCTTCTCTAAATGGGTTCCAAGTGTCGGGAAAACAGTATCAATGTCATTCTCAATATTCAGTGGCTGTTTTAAGGTTCTCTGCGAAATGGACTACTAGTTTCAGGCCAGCTCTAGCAAGAGGAACATGGGGAAGGAGTGTACCCCTACTATTATTTTTAATATATATATTTGAGGATGAGAAATCAAGATCGGAATGGCTCTAAATGACTGGGTGCCTTTGACAGTACTGATAGCACCCTGAAGCAAGTGCTTGGACGGCTTTCTTTTCAAAGTGTTCTTGATCACTGGACAGAAGTTACTAGGTTTTACTGATGTCCATTAAGGAGCAATTCAACTCACTCTTTTTATTTCTTTCATTTCCAAATGACATCAAACATATTTTTAATTTCCAAGTTGTTCCACCAATATCCTGTTTAAAAAAGATGATCGATATACTTTAGGATGGTTCAACAAGGCTGCCAAACTATGACTGCATTACTTAGATTGGATGGGAGATTATGTAAGAGCCTAAGAAATGTTAAGTGGGTTTGAGGGACTATAAACCTGAATCATTTTCAACTTCCCATGATTGGAAGGGAAAGAAAAAAACATTCTTCTCTGGCCAGAGTTTGTGGATGTAACTTTTCTGGAGCTAATTTAACTAATAAGCAGTGATATCGGGCACTGTCACGTATGTAACCGTTATCTAGGAAAGAAATTCATTTAGTACAGTCCCTATACTGCCCTATGCGACATCATCAGATCCTTCCAATCCTGACTTCTTTACTTAATGAGAATAAAAAATACAGCTAATTTTTACTGAGTGCTTGCTATGTATAAGGTACTGTTCTAAGCATTTAATCTGTAGTAACTTGTTTAATTCTCATAGGAAGAAATTATTATTCATAATTTACAGATGAGGGAACTGAGGTTCCTAGTGGACCCAAGCAACCACTCCTAGTTGTTCACCCATAAACATGCTAAAGAAAGACTCCAGAGCCATAACTCAGAAACTAATCATCAAGTCAGCTTTGCGACAGATTCTACCAATTCCAGTACCTAGGTTTTTACTTTCTCCGCTTGACTAAGTGCCTAACAAGGCTCTCCTTGCCTAAGTCCCTTTCCCTTATAGTCCCTCTGCCTTTTGGTCCCTTTCCCTATAGACAGAGGTCTGGACTTGCTCACCAAGTTCTTCTCGGCGCTATAGTGCTGCTGAGACATGAGTGCTGCAGATCCTCTCTTTGCCCCTCTGGATCCCTTCTCCACTCACCTCTACTCTGCTCCCTAATCTGGGAGGTTGACCTGTCTGTTCCTTTGCCCACTTTCCGGCTTGGTTAAGCAGTGGAGTGTCCAGGTAGGAGATCAGAAGGAGGGAGGACAGGGAGTTGGGGGAATGTATCCTCTTGGCTCCCTTTGCGTTTTGGTCTAGGGCTAGTAACACTTCCACCCCGAGGCACAGCACTATTCTTCATGGTTTCCCTATACTCAGCTGCAATGGTCTGAATGTGTCTTCCCACACCACAGCCCCGACCCTGACCACCCACCCGGACCGCCCACCCCGACTCATGGGTTGAAATTCCAACCCTCAAAGGTGGTAGTATTTAGGTGATGGGGCCTTTGGGAGGTGATTAAGCTCATGATGGGAAAAACCTCATGAATGGGATTTGTGCTCTGAGGCTCCAGAATCCTTCCACCCTTCTACCATTTGAAGGCAGCAGTCTACAGCCTGGAAGAGGGCCTTCATTAGAACCTTAAACCCTGAACTTGGATTTCCAGCCTCCAGAACTGTGAGCGATAAATTTCTGATATTTACAAGCTACCCCATCTCTGGCATTTTGTTATAGTGTCCTGAACATACTAAGACATTAGCCACACGTGTTAGCTTCATCATGTACTCCAGAGTCTCTCCATTGCTTCTGACCTGGCAAGACAGCCAGACACTAAATGACCCAGACTCTGTCCTGCTTGTAACTAGACAGTGTGACTGGCTTACTTTCTTCATTATATGTCCAGGAAAAAGACTTCTATGGCAGAGCAGTAATAGCACAGAAATCAGGGGCTGGGAAAAATGAGAAATAATCTCCACATGCTTCCTGATGCCAGCTATCCCAGTAATTGTCTACGAAAAGCCTGTAGCCATGTGTGGGCCCACCGGAAAGTTTGCACAAGAAAGTGCATGCAACACTTAGAGGCACTCTGGACAAGGTCCAGAGTTGCAGAGTTTTTACAGTTGCAGAGCCTCCAAATCTTTTTTAAGAAACACCAGTTTTTGTGAACACCAGTCCTTGTTACTACCTTTCCCCTGGCCCCCTGATGTTTACATGGTAAATATTAAAAGATATTCACACCTTTTCCCATTTATCAGAAACATAAATACAGAGTTAAGCCTAAACAATAGTGAGAATCAATGAAAAGTTCTATTTTAGGAAAACTGTAAGTCATGCAAATATCTTCTACTTGCACATTTTTTTGATTAATGTAGAAAATTCTATTCACATTAAAAGCTGAGAGCAAGATGAGATCATCATACTTTTGCTTTAACTAATCATTTTCTAAACCATTAATGTTTCAGACCAATTTTAAAAATTCACAAAATGTAATAATTTTGATGTAACAATCAATCCCTATGCATAAAAATCAGGATTGGTCTAACTTTCAAACATTAATTTATCTTACCATTAAACATGAAAGGACAAGCTAATTTCTCTTTGAAATATTTACCCCATTATACCTTATATTAATATCATATATTAATGAAATAACTCATTTGCCATTTACCAATGTCTCTATTAATTTTGTACTTTTATAGTTTCAAAAGATTAAGTCTAAATATAATTAATGTGCTGAGACTCACACTTCAGATAATTTACTTAATAAATCATCTTAACTGGTTTTCCCCCTCACGTACTACCAATAATTTTCTCTTCTTGCTGATATTCTTTTGTACCACATTAAAGCAACTTTTAAAAAATTGGCTACAATTCACATTTTTTAGCATTTCTCTACCTCCTATGTATAGGTAATTAGAAACATAAGTATAGCCCTGACTGGTGCAGCCCAGCTGGTTGAAGTGTTGTCCCATATACAGAAGATTCTTGGGTTCGATTCCTGGTCAGGGCACATGCCTAAGTTATATAGGTTCTGTCCCTGGCTGGGCAAGTTGAGAGGCAACTAACTGAGTGATGTTTCTCTCCCACATTGATGTTTCTCACCCTCTTCTCTAAAATCAATAAGCATGTCCTCAGATGAGGATAAAAAAAATAAAAATACATAAGTACCTATTTATGAATGATGATATTTTTCTATTAATAAACTCACAGAATAATAAAATGGAAGGGAATGTAAGAGGCCATTTTCTCTCTGTTACCTGAATTGCCAAGCCTGGGTATAGGCAGCTATAGGGCAAGTTAAAACTAGAAAGCTAGTTAAGGGTGGAGAATGCAAGTATTAATCAAAGCAGGAAGCCCAAAGACCTAGAAAGTTACATAAAAGAAAGGAAGAGGGTCACCAGTTTGATTCCCAGTCAGGGCACATGCCTGGGTTTCAGACCAGGTCCCCAGTTGGGGGAGCATGAGAGGCAACCACACATTGATGTTTCTCTCCTTCTTTCTCCCTCTCTTCCCCTCTCTCTAAAAATAAATAAAATCTAAAAAAATCAAGGAAGGATACTTTGGATTCACTGCTTGGAAGCCAACCTCAAGGTTCAGGAGTGTCAGAGACTGAAATGAACAGGGGACTCAACACCAGTGACGTATGGGACAATGTTGTGAGCCCATATCCTATAGCAGAGAAGTTGCTCAGTCAGGGAGAAACAGAACTTCAGGCAAGTGTACAATCCTGTTCACGAAGAAGGGAAGCTGGCCTTCTACCAAAGGATAGAAAGCTCATTGAAATACGTTTTTTTTTTAGGTAGAGGTCAAGTCTTGCTATATAGATAGTTCAAGCTAGTCTTTCAGTCTGAGTCTCTACCAAATATATTAGATGATGAATCAGGGCCATGTAATTAGTGACGAACACAGGCTCTAGAATCCAAGTGCCTGGATCCATAACCCTAGAACCAATACTGACTACCGATTTCTTTTTTATTTTCTGTGTAACATTTCTGTGACTGTTTCCCTCTCTGTGACAAGGTGGTAATAACAGTCCCCATTATGAGTTGATATCTACCCAGGTGTTTATAAACTGCTATGGAGAGAGGAGGAGTCAAGAAGCATAGTTAATTAACCTGGATGCCCATGATGCTATAATAGACAATCTCACCTATAAGAGGAGCCTAATGAACAAAACAAACAACTGAGCAAAACAGACCCAGAGGCATGGAAACAAGGGACAGACTGACAGTAGCCAGAGGGGAGGAGGGAGATAAGTGGGGAAAGAGAGGGAAGGGTTTAGTCAAGGAACAGGTATAAATGACCCCATGGACATCACAGGGAACTGATTGTGGGAGCAGGGAGTGGGCGGGGCAGGGGAGAGCAATGGGGGAAAATTGGGATAACTGTAACTGAACAATAATAAAAATATATATAATTATTAGAGCTAATAATAATTTATATAAATAAATTATTTATGAAGGATAGCCAGGTAGTCTTCAATAGAGACCTTTTTCCCAAAGTAGGCATCTGCTTGCCTTCCCAAGCTTGTTTAGCTTTTTGAAGGTGCTGTCAAATTCACCCAAGTGATAGTGATGGGGACACACCAGTGAAATGGTAAGAATGGGTCTATAATTTTTTTAATGAAAGGAGTCTTGTTAGACTGAGGTATTAGAGGAGGTGGCCTGAGCAAATTCCTCACAGTCTAAAGGAGAGGACCAGAACTTGTTGCTAGGAGACAGCTGATAACTGCTGGAGTTGATAGGCTGGCCCTCACTCACTGGTAGGGGTGACCTAAGGACAGTCAGGAGAGAGGAAGAGTAGTTGCCCAGCGAACTCTAAATGGGAAGAATTCCTTTGGAGGAGGGGATGCAGTACAAATGAAAACACACAACAGGAAATGCAAAGTTTTTGAAGTGCCTTATACCACTTTTTGGCTGTGTGATCTCGGGGGAATTTCTTATACTTGGGCCCCAGGTCCTCACCTATAAAATAGGGGTTAGACTAGTAGTTACGCACAGCTGCTGTGAGGACTAAATGAGAGATGTATGGCAAGCATTTTGCAGAAGCTTAGGAGAAAGTGGATACTCAATAAGTGTTAGCTATTACTAAAAACACAACTTGGTTATCTACACCAGGGTAGCCACTCAGTAGTGAGGAACCCAGGACATGCTGTCTGATGCCCTGTGAGTGAGGGAGAGAGGTGAATAATTATTATGCCAACCAATTCCCAGGGTGCTTGTGCTGCCCTTAATGCAGGCACTGAGACCCAGGCTTCAATAGCACAGCAGATGGCAGGGAGTCAGGTGCACTAAGTACAGTCCTATGATGTTCCTTCAAGGTGGATTCCTGCATCATCATAAATGGCCACAACATAACATCGTGCAAATAGTGTTTGCTAGACCCACAGGGGTCTGAGGCACTTAGGGAATGGCAATGGTTCAAAGCCTGTCTCTTTGTAGAATGCATGAATATTGTGTCACTAAACCCTGTACAGCCTGGAGGGTCAAAAGGGACCTTGGCAAAAATAAAACCAGGCAGACTGAGAGATCAGGACCCCCTGGAAACTGCACCTGCCCATTGGAGTGAAAGTCACATCAGGAAATAACCAGCTGCATGATGTGATAGAATGTGATCACAGCAATGGGACATCAGGACCTAGTGTCCTGAGAACACGGTGGTGGTGGGAGAGTCAAGTTTCACAAGTATGGCAAGTGTGGGAAGCTGGAGAAAATGGGTAGTTGGAGCTGAGCACTTGATGTGTGAAATTATCCTAGTTGGATTGAGGGTCCCAGTTACCAGGTCTCCGTAGAAGGCTGAATGTTGAAAAGCCTCATAAGCTATGGCTTGGGGCAAGGTTTAGGAAGAGGAGGTGCTACATCACCAGGATGTCTAGGAGTAATTTCCAGGAGTCTGGTATTGAGCCCTCCTACCTCTCTTTTAAGCTTTAAGACCATGAAGATCCTTATAGACTCTGAACTCAAGACTGCATTTTAGAACTATGGTTTTGGCTCAGAATGTGCTTACACATTCAAACTTGTATACAAATTGGAACGCTTAACTGGCCTAAAGGCAGGTCAGGAATTGAGCTAGTCCTTCTTCTTGTGATCAAAGTTTGTGCAAGTGGTCCTGGATAGTTAACACAGTTTTCCCCTAGCAGGGTAAGGACCGTCATCCCAATGAAAGTTACCCTAAGTAACTCACTCGTCTCTCTCCCAATCTGTTTAAAGGTGCAAGAGGACTAAGTCACAGCACACTGTCGCTAGTTAGTCTTGGGATGGCAAGAATTCCTGTGCATTTGGGAGATGTCCCTGAACTTTTACAGGTTAAAAGTCCACACTTTTCTCCACTCATCCTTGCCTGACAGGGCTCAAGACACTTCTCCCAGTCTTAGAGGAGGTGTGTGGTGATGTCAGTGTTGCTGGGCCGAGAGAATGATTTGATATTGCAGGAACCTTGGAGTCTGTGTGGATTTGTATGGTTCTGATGTATGTCTCTCTCTCTCACTTAAGAATCTGATGAAAACCATGGATCATGTCCCTCCAAAAGAGACCCACATTTTAATATAATTTCAGGTCCCTGGAAACCTGTCCATGAATTCCAGGTTAAGAACTCCTACAACAGAAATAGGACCAGCAAGAACAGGCTTTAGGTTTTTTGGCTCTTCTTTTGAAATATAAACTTTACTATATTTCAATTGAGTGTCTGCTGTTTGTTTCCCTGATTTGCTTCAAAAAGTATTTTGGGACTACTTTTTAAAATGTACTTTTCTTTCTGTTCCTAGATCCACAGGATGTTATTACATTTGGATAATTTCAATAACCTCTAGAACTGTGTATTACTGAAACATGTTTTACTAATCATCAGTTACTTGTCACAATTCTGTTCTCCTTGGTACACTTGGAACCTCTGCTCTCTTAGTGAGATTATTCTTTCAGCACATGGAGTCATTAGCATACAAATCTATTAACACCAAATATGTAACACAGAGTCCTATAAAAATTATTGTAAGAAATGGAAGATATTTAGCTATTAAATGCTGCTGTTGTTTTATTAAGACAATGTGGAGTTTAATTCATAAACATCAGTCAAAGCTTAATTCATCTCATATTCTAACATAGTTACTATGGAACTTTAACCCTCCATCTTTCTTTTCTTTTCTTTTTTTCACTTAAGAATGTAAAAGTGCTTGTAACTTATATGGCAGTTCTTATCTGGGATCTAGAAGGCAATAACTTCAGCTTTCAAACTTGCTTTGTAAATTACCCATTCTTAGAAGTGGTAGAAATATTTTACACTATCTGAATAATAATGAACAATGCTCTCAGTGATTTATAACTCTAAAAGCTTTATAATTTGATTTATGAACAGCCCTCAAATTTTCCATTGGCAGCTCATACAACTATGAGTAAATTTTCTGGCCAAATGACTCAGTATTTTGCTGCATGACTAATCCCACACTCAGTGTGGAAACTATATAAATGAAGTCTATTTGCTTGTGGATAATAAATGACTACTTTCCAAAATCTCTCTGCAAAGCATTACGAGGTAGATGAAATCAATTACATTGACATTTTAGACTTTCAAACTTAGACTTTTTTGAGAAGTCTGTGATATTCAAACACACACACACACACACACACACACACACACACAAGAATGCCACAATAAAACCATACATTTCCTCCATAGCATTATCATGGATTCCACAACCCACGGGGTAAAAATCTTACATTAGGCTCTACACTTTCTGAAATACTAAAAGAATAATTTAGAATGATTCCATTTGAAATATTTTCTCTTACAATGTCTTTAAATTATTAAAAAAATGTATTATGGTAAATTGAATATAAAATACTTTCCCAGGGAATATTTGCTGAAAGTATTTGCAATTACTATAAATGACAATTGTTTTTTTCTTCAAAAACTCAACATTTAAAAAGATACTAGTGAGCCATCCACATTACAGCTCTCCTGACTCTGGTGGTTGAAAATCACCTCCAAGGTTACATTAAATGAGGTAGGTTCTCCCAAATTATGGGTTCTTTTACCTTTCAATACAAGAACATGTGTGCTGTTGTTGGCATATGTCATGGAAAAACATTTAGAAATAAACAGGCCACACAACACATTTCCTCTGATTCCTTTCAATTTCTTTCATGTCACTTAATTCTGAGAGTAAAAAACTTCATCTAGGAACAAGTAGATTACCAGCCCCAAATCAGTATGATTTATTTCAAATTTATTGCTGGAGCCATTTGTACATGAAACTTCTGTTTTCAAGGAGCTAATATTTCAGTGTAATATCCTTGAGTGATTACCAATTGGGTAACTTCTGTATATGTAATAAAAACTTATAGGCAATCTGGACTATATTCCAAGATATTCCTTATTTTTCCTCAAAATCATAGAAGTAGTAGTCAGGGCGAGTAGAGAAGCGACCATGGGCAGGGGTCCAACATACTAGTCAGGGTCAATCTTAACTCTGCAGAGGCAAAAGTAGCCTGAGAGCAGAAAGAACCAGTTCTGGGGACTCCAGACAGGTATGTTAAAACAAATAGCTCAACCACAAATGCCCAGGAGAATGTCCTCTTTTCCTCTCCATTTCTCTCCCACTGCTGGTTCCATCGCCCCAGAAACTTGTTCAGACACTTCTATTTGACAAAAGAGACTTTTATTAGCCTTTATGCAGGCTTTAATTGCACTTCTGCTCATCCCTTTCAGAGTGAAATTTTTCCCAAGATTGTGGACAGCAGCTCTCTTCTGTTTCACCTACCTCCCCGTCTTCTACCCATTAATCTGTTTTTAGCCTCTCCCACTACAGTGAATCAGTTCTCTGGAAGGTTTCCAGAGGTCTCCTAGTCACCAGTCCGCAGTCCCCATCCTCCTTAACCTCCCATCTGTCCAACTGTTCTAGTTAGCCACCGAATTGGAACACTCCCCATTTGACTTCCACAGTTTTGCCTCCTCTCCTTCTCCAGTCCACAAATGGAAGCGGTCTCCAAAATTCTGATTCCGATTCTTTCTGGTATCCCTTCCTTAGTCATTTAATCCATTTCCATGACTTCAACTACAATTTCTGTTGATGACTCCAGTCTGTCTTTAGTTCTGACCTCTCCACCCACATTTCCATGAGTCTGCCGGATAATTTCACATGGTTGTCCTTCTGATACCTCCCAGTGGGTCTAAAACTCTTATTTGTCATCTACCCCTTCAAATTCTTCCTCCACCTCAGCTCATAACTTGTTTTCTTTACTTCCTCCCTTTTTCTCAGTTGGTCATTACACAGCTTAGGGTGGAAATGTCTTCTGATTCATAAGTTAGATATTTGTGCCACAATTTCCTACTTCTAGGGAGGCCCTGAAGATATTTCTGCCATCTTATTAAAGCCCCTTACTCTTATCTTTGGGGGGTGGAATGACTAGGTGATGAGGGAAATTAGGGAGGGCCCACCAGCTACTAATGGACAAAGCTGATGTATAAAAGCTTCCTTCTCACACATGGTGCTATCTCTTGCTCACTCTTGCAGAATGCCTTGTGGATTGGAGAGTGTCAGGCTCATCTTAGCCCCTGGTCTGTAGGTAAGAAGTATAGGTAGGGTCCTTTCTGCCCTAGAGCTGGGAAGGACTATACAGTGAACCCTTAAACAACATGGGGGTAAGGATGCTGACTTCCCTGTGCAGTTGGAAATCTGTAACTTCTGAATCCCCCCAAACTGAAGTACTAATAGCCCATGTTGACTGGAAGCCTTACCAATAACATAAACAGTCTATTAACTCATATTTTGTATGTCATGTATATTATATACTGTATTCTGATAGTAAAGAAATGAAAATATTATTTTTTTACTTATTTATATTTAGACAGAGGAGAAGGGAGGGAGAAAAAAAGGGAGAGAAACATTAATGTGTGGTTTCCTCTCATGAGTCCCCAACTGGGGATCTGGAACCACACCAGTCAGGGAAGAATTGAAAATATTATTAAGAAAATCATAAGGAAGATAAGATGCATTTAAAGTATTTATTTAAAAAAAATCCACATATAAGCAGACCTCATAGTTCAAACCCGCATTGCTACAGGGTCAACTGTGGTTCTTCAGCTCCGACTGAGGGGGGCAGGGCACGTGGAGTCAGAAGAAAGGAATAAGATGCCCCCTTTTGGTCTTGGGTCTAAGCCACATTCTTCAATCTGACCTAACTCTCAATAAGTTACTATTTTAATTTCCTTTTGGTTCCTTGTGTGTGTTCTCAGTTCGGTTGAGAATCCAAAGGGAAGAACAGTTGCACAATGGACCACCTTCTACATACCTGGTAGAAAATTCTCAACTATTTTCCCAACACAGTATCTTCTTTTGGGTGACAGTGCTAACTCACTATCATAAAAAGTCAAGAAGTTATATATACTTTTCCATTTTGATTTTTTACTTCTTGGGATGTCTCATCCCTACCCCCAAACTTTAAATTTTTGTGACTTGGATACAATGTCAATTATTCTTTTAAAATGACAACCTAGCAGAAAGAAAGGTATGACTTCTACTAAATTAACATCCAAAATGGATTGATTAGGCAAATTAATATTTATTGAATTCCACAATGCATTAAGCATCATGGAAACACACAGAAAGAAGCAATTAACAACATACCATTATTTGGAGAAGGAAATGATAAATTAACAACAAACAAATCAAAAAATAACAATAGAACCTAAATACTAAATTCTTTCAATGATTTGGTTTGCTTATTATAGGTATCCTTGAGATAACTGATGGAAAGAACAGAAATGAATGCATCTAAAAAGAAATACCTATAATCCTATTGCATGGCAGTTAAGCATTTGCCTGCCAAAAGAGATAAATGATGTTCTGGTGTACACTTGAAACTTATAAATGGCTGCAGCAAGACTGAGGATGATAACAATTGTGCTGAAGTAATAGCTCAGAAAACCACAATTGCTATTTAGTTGCTTTTTGTTGTTAAAAGTGCAGAATTTGGGGCAAACTAGTTATCATGCTGTGTTTGTGGTCTTAAGACATGTCTCAAGGATATTTAGGCCATTTTTGCTCACTCACAAATTTTAGTTAATGAGAAGCATAAAGTAAAATGACCTTCCTATATTCTTAGTTAGTCTATGGCCCTACCACCCCAAATGCACCAGATCTCGTCTAAATTCTTAGTTATTTCTCCCAGTGTTTGCAGAAGGTTAATTCAGGTTTGTTGTTGTTTTAAATTACTCCACTAGGCCACTGAGTCGATGCGGTAAAGAATTCTTCCTTTCCCAATGTGCCACACATTGCAGGCTCTCAGGATTCTCTTCAATAGTCCCTGCACTGTGGACAGGAATGCACTCTCTCACTGCAATGGGCTGCTGTGTCAGGAAGCCACTAAGCAAAATGCACATGATACAGTGTTACCTGTCAGCCCAAGTGTCAGGGACCTAGGAAGCCTCTCCTGCCTTGTAGTGCAGCCTATACTCTGACATTCAACATTCCCACCTTATACAGCACCTGCAAGCGAAGTGAACTCATAACGGAATGAGATGCCGCATGTCAACAACTTGAATGTTTATTTTGTTTATGAAGTTGTAAGTAAGAGAATAATCCATTGTTTCCTATGCTTATGTATCTGGCATTTAAGAAATGCATGAGACAATGCACTTTTGAGTTTCCTTTACTGCATACACATGGTAATATGTTAAAGGTCTTAAGAACATCAATAGTTAAGCTTTTAAGCAGAGATGCACAATTGGTTTTGTACCATTAGAAAACAACACCAATATAGAGATCCTTCAATCACATACAAAACTTAAGTATTGTCATGGATTCTTGCTTTTCAGAATTTTACAAATTACTTTTTCATGACACAATTTCTTGTTTCTTAAATATTCCAGAGTCCACCTCAGTAGTGATTAGAATTCGCAAATACGAACATGGGCTACCTTGCTATTATTACTGCAGTTTCCTTATACAAGTAAATAAAACAAAACAAAACAAATAAAAAACAGCTCCACACAGCATTGCCTTGGGAGGAGCATAACGCGGTAGCGCACTTGGCCGGCAGGCCAAGGCTGCAAGATGCCGCAGACTGCGGCAGCAGCGGCGGCGTCCTGGCCAGGTGGCAGAGGCCGTCCACAGAACGGCGCACTGCAGCGCACCCGCCATACCTTCTGCGTTGGCATTGAACCAGCGACCACTGAAAAATCTCCCAGCCATGAATATACTTTTAGCTGGTTATGAAGAAATGAAAGGGGGCAAGAGGGACAGAAGAGGGAATGTGTGCATTTTGTGTGAGATCATTATTGCCTCCCATTCGTTAAAAAATTTCTCCTCCAAATATTTACCAGCCAATCCCAATTTCCTTCATCTGCCAGTTCTCTAAATCTGAAATTGCCCCTCCCTTACAAATACACTAAAATGAGTCAGATTTTACAGTAAACGCATAGGTACATGAGATCTAAAGTGCCCCGTCTCGGCTACGAAATTGCACCAAGTTTGGGGTGGCACGGCTCACGTCTGCAAACGAGAGCTCTCTACTGGGGAGCGCTCCCAGTTAGAGGGGCTTGGAGGTGGGTGGGCCTCCCATTCCTGGGGGACCCCAATTCCCAGGGAAGGCCCTTCCCGATGTTCACGCTTCAGCGTGGGAGGAACCCCCCCGCAAGCAATAGCTCACCCGGCTGCATCTTCAAAAGCCCCAACCTCGGGGCGGGGCGCGGGGAGGTGGGAGGTTGGGGGTAGCTCAGCGCCTTACGGTTTTCCCCCCGGCTCCTTGGCGCCCCCTGACGCCGGGCTCCCCTGAAACTCGGCCAAGGGAAGCTGGATAGGTGGAAGACCCAAGCGTCGGGGAGCTTAGAGGCACCCGGCTGGCGTACCCTCGGACGGAGCAGATTGGCAGGCGGCCCCGCAGGGGGGCGCTGGGCGCTCAGGCCCGAGCGTAGCCCGCGGCCGCCGCCACAGCCGCTGCAGCCATGTCCGCGCGCCCGCGCTGCCGCAGCCCGGCTGTGATGTCATCAGGCGAGCCCCCACCGCGGCGCCCCATTCCCGCCCCCCGCGGGCCACCGAGGCTGCAGCCCGAGCGCCGCGTCCCCGCCCCAACCCACGTGCGCCTGTCTTCGGGATGCTAAGGCCGGCCGCGGCCGCGAGAGGATGCACAGAGCTGGGGTGGCCCCGGCGGCAGTGCAGCTCCTCCCAGCCCGCCGCGTCCCCGGCGGGGCTGTGCCCGGGGGCTGCGCATGGACGGGGGCGGGGGCGCCTGGGGAGGGAGGAGAGAGGCTCCCGACCGCCAAATCCCTGCCTTGTCGCCGTCTGCTGAGTCATGACAAGCGCTGCCCGCAGCCCTGGATCACTCGCTTAGTGCCGTTGGCGCGGGGTGCGCAGCCATTGGGCTGGGCGCGGGGCCGCGTGCGCCGGGCATGACGCGCTGATCCGCGCTCGCCCGTGCCCGCTGCTTCTGTGTGCGCCCCGCGCTGGTGCCTGTGCCGCCGCCCTCCAGCCCCGCCGCCCTCCAGCCCCGCCGCCAAGCTGCCCCCGCCTCGCCCGCACCATGATCGCCGCGGCTTTCCTGGTCTTGCTGAGACCCTACAGCATCCAATGTGCCCTCTTCCTCTTGTTGCTTCTGCTGGGCACTATCGCCACCATCGTCTTCTTCTGCTGCTGGCATCGCAAGCTCCAGAAAGGGAGGCATCCGATGAAATCGGTCTTTTCGGGTCGTTCAAGGAGCAGAGGTAAGACACGCCGCGACGGGTTTCTTTGGGGTAGGAGGAACGTTTAAGCCGATTTGGAGAGTGAAGCGCAGTTGGCTCCCCTTTGCCCTGCGCCCTATCTCCATCATTGCCCAGTCCCCAGGCTGAGTACATTTGTGGGTTTAACGTCCCTCGCCGTTTTTCCTTCCTGCAGTCTGCCGGGTTGGGGGATAAACAGCGATTATAAGAGGTGGGAGGAGAGGCGCGAACGCAAATTCTTAGTGCCAGTTTGCTAAAGCCCCTAAGGGTAATTGGAGCGGAGCCCGAAGCCTTCCTTCACTTGTCCATTGCTGACTTTCTTCATGGAGAGTTAGGGGCTCTCCAACTCCCCCAGAACTTTTCCTAAAACTTCTCGCGTTGAAATCATCTAGAGACCGATGGCCTAGTAACCTCCCCGCCCTACAGGATGTCCCCACTGAATTCGAGGCGTCTGGAATATGCCTTCCTGATTCCTCACCCCACAGGTAAGGCATCAGTTGTTAGGCAGGTAAAGAACAGGGAGCTGAATGAAGTCTCGTTTTTCTCTTTTTCTCCCCAGATGCTGTTATGAGATCTCACCACTTTCGTTCTGAGGTAATTTATTTAGCGCGCACGCTCAAGGTCAGAAGAAGTTCTCTTTCCGAGTACCAATATTAATCATACTGTTAAGAAACCAGTAGGGCATTGCATGGCGAGCATGCTGCCCCCAACAGAACTAGTGCCCAGGGAAGAGTTTTAGCAAATTTCTTGTGTAGTGGAGCCGCTGTAAAAGAGGGGGAAAGACAGCCTCTAAATGCACTGCAAACCTTAGAAAACTTAGCCTGGGGGTGGATCTCAGTTTCGTTTAAATCTGTAATTTGCCTGTGGAAGCCTTCTGGGTGCTGTCAGCTGGGGTTGGTCACTTGGATTATCCAACAGCAGAGCTCTTTAGAAGTTAGTGCAGAGCAATTCGATCCACATGCATTTCATTTTAGACTTTAATGTTTATGGTACTGTTCACTGATAAAGCTCTCCATGTTTTATTGGGGCCATCTGATGATTTTTGCAAAGTGATGGTGGTAGCGATCAAGCTTTATCTGATTGTGTGTGCAAGCCTCTACTCTCAAAGTGTGGACCATCCCTCCATGAGCAGGTGGGACTGCTGAAGCACAACTCCACTGAAGAGAGAACAAAGTAAAACAAAAACATAAGCTCTCTCCCACCCAGCATTTCTTTATGAGTTTCCAGGACAATCCCACTTAGTATGAGATATTTTTCTGTGTTTTAAAGAGAGTTTCATACAACCAGGCTTGGAAAATTACTGGTACCCATGCTTGTTGTGGTTTACTCATGTTAGCAGACTTCATAGTTAGACACCCTCCATTTACTTGCCATTTATCTGAGAAGTTATTTTACATTTCATTTCACTAGTTAATCAGATATTTTATTGGACTCTGGTTGCTGGAAAGCTTTAACTGCGTTATTATAACAGCCTTCTAATGTTGCACAATGAATAATTCTACTGCATGTAGCTCTGGAGAGTGAGAACTCTGTGCACAATTTAGGATACTTAAGGGAATAAATTAGCCAGTCAGATAACTGGTCCTTTCCTGGCTTTATTCTGACCAGCTGTGTGGTGCGGGGAAACTCTCTACTCAGCACCCCAGCTTTCTCATCTGTAAAACAGGACTAATAGTATTGGCGTGGTTGTAAGGGGCAAATTGATTTCAGGTGTACAAATAATTATGTGAAAAAACCCACTTAGTTCATAGTAGACATTCAGTACTGAGTAGATATTATTATATTTTGTAAAATCGAATTAAAAAATGTAAAAATAAAAATTTGTTTGCAAATTTTAAAGTCTTTATTAAATTAATTAATTCAAATCTATGGGAAACAACACAAATTGTGTCTGTTATGAAGCCACGCTTTTTGAATGTCCAGGGTGCAAGCATCAGAATTTAGGATTTTGATTATAAAAAGAGGTTACATACATGGTAGAAGCAGAATAATAATCCTGTTATGGATTATCTTATTTGCCATCAGGTGTTTCATTCAGTTAAAGCACAAACAGAAAAAAATGAGATGGAACTATATCTTGTTTACTTATACTCAGTTAAGCACTTTTCCCGAGCTTGCATTTGGGTAGCAATGCTGGGAGCAGTTGTTTAATGCCTTAACTCATTTCACAGGAATGCTGGTACAGCCTGACATCCTGTTTGACTTCTTATTTGCCTCATCTGCTAGACTGTGAGCTCCTTGAGGGCATGGGCCATATCTCTCATTTAAAGGTGTATCCTCACTGCTTGGGATAGTGGGTTCTTTTTTTTTTTTTTTTAATTTA
>PVIA01017168.1:0-16527 GCA_004024845.1 Tonatia bakeri
AACCCAAAACTTAAAAATAAAAAGTCACCCCTACACTTGAAATGCAGAATTTGTTATACTGTGTTTCTTATGCAGAATACCCTACAGCAATTTACTTTTTTTATTACTTGCAGGCAAATCAATGTACCATACAGAAGTTATACACAAAAATTATATGGAGATGTACGGGTTTGGAGATACATACCTCTAGCTGAGACTTTCTCATCAGTTGATATTCAGAAGGGTGAGGATGTTTACTATTCTTAAACATATTATAAGTGTCTTCCAGATGGTGAGAGGAAAAGATTCAAGGAAAAAGTTGCTTTTGAAAAAGTCTTGATTTTAAAGTTCATCTAGATTTGGACAGTATTATTTGCATTAGAGAAATGGAAGAAGAATGTCCCTAAAGGGAAAATAACACGCTGGCATACATGTGCATGGATGCGTTTTGTGTGTGTGTGTTGGCATGGAGAGTTGAGTGCAGAGGTGAAGTTCAGAATAGGAAAATCCGTAGAGCCAGAAAATAAATCAATGTTTTTCAGAAACAGGTAATACAGACAATAAGACATTTTTGCTAATAGATAGGGAGCTTCTTTTTGGCATGAGGAAACTGTTAGGGAGTTAGATAGTGGTGATGGTTGCATGACCTTGTGAATATACTAAAACCCACTGAATTTTACACTTTGAAAGTATACATTTTATGGTATGTAAATTGTATTTCAAAAAAAACAGATATTTATGATTATGTACTGATAGAAATACATAATTATATAACTTAATTAGTGGGAAGCAAGAGAGCTCTTCCCTACAGTGTAATTCCAATTAGTAAGTGGATAGGGAATTATGAAAACAGAGACTCATTGTTTGACAAATACCATGGTAATACAAATTTCAGGAATATAATAAAAAAGACTAAAGCTAATAAGCAAATTTATGCTCACAAACATTATTTACACTGTGCAAGTATCTGCTCACTAAACAAATCTAAAAGTAAAACAAAACATTTTTTAGGTGTGTCAAGGGCCATCTTCTCTCAAAAATGTGTAAAAGGATCCTCTTCAAACAACAACAAATTTACTCTTAAGCTAGGTTTATCATACATCATACCTAAAGAGATCACTACATTTAAATGTATCATCTTCCATCAGTTATAAGAATGCTCTTACACAAAATTATTCCTGTCTTACTCCATTAAAGTGAAATTCATGTTTTCAGTTCCATAAGACTTAGTCGGATTTCTTCATATTTTTGAATCACCACAGGTATAATATTCCCTTGGCTGGAATCTTCTACTTTGAATTGTAGAAATATGTATTGGGTTAGCCAAAAAGTCCATTTAGTTTTTTTTTTCCATAAAGCAAAAGACATATTTTTCATTTTTGCCAATAACTTTATTGATATTTTGAGTATGTTGGCTTTCTCCCACTATTGGCTTTTAGAGGCCAACAGTGCTTCTAAATATCTCCCAATGCATAAGACAGGCCCACAGCAAAGAATTATTTGGCCAAAATGTCAATAGCACCAAAAACTTCTCAAACCACTTTTGACACATTCAATTAGTCACAACCCTTTCTCCTTACATTGCACAAATCTTTTTTTGTGTGTGTTTCAGTTGTGTTTTTATGTTTCTTGAAATAATAAAGAATAATAATTTACTAATTTTGATTTTTTTTAAATGTATGCTGATATGACAGCTGTCACAACACAATCTAACAAAATTGTCTCACATGAAGTTAAAGACAACTAAGCACTACTAGAGCCATCATACAGGAAAACTAAACAAAGTTTATAGCCAATCCCATATTTCCTTCTGCTGTATCCAATAGCCCCATTCCCTCAGCGATTCTGTTATAAAAAGTTCCAGTACCATTTTGAAGATTCTACCACATTCTTTTTTACCTGTATTTTTTATAATTTTTATATAATGTACAAAGAAAACATTTAAAATACTCTATTATGTTATCAAATGCCTATGATATAAGAGGAAAGCAATATGAGCAATCTTTTTTTTATTTTTTATTGATTATGCTATTACAGTTTTCTCCCTTTTTTCCCCCTTCCACCATACCCTACCAACCCTCCAGCATTCCCCCCTCTTTAGTTCGTGTCCATGGGTTGTACACATAAATTCTTTGAGTTCTCTATTTCCTATACCATTTTTTAGCTCTGTCTATTTTATGCCTACTAATTATGCTTTTTCTTCCCTGTACCTCCCCCCCACATTCCTCCCTCTCCTCTCCCCACTGAACTCCCTGTGTGATGTCCATTTCTCTGATTCTGTTCCTGTTCTAGATGTTTGCTTAGTTTTTGTTTTCATTGTTTTTTTTTTCTTTTAGGTTCATTTGTTGATAGTTGTGAGTTTGTTGTCATTTTACTGTTTATATTGTTTATCTTCTTTTTCATAGATGAGTCCCTTTAATGCTTCATATAATGATGGCTTGGTGATGATGAACTCTTTCAACTTGACCTTATCTGAGAAGCACTTTATCTGCCCTTCCATTCTAAATGATAGCTTTGCTGGATAGAGTATTATTGGATGTAGGTCCTTGCCTTTCATGACTTCAAATACTTCCTTCCAGCCCCTTCTTGCCTGTAAGGTTTCTTTTGAGAAACCACCTGATAATCTAATGGGAACTCCTTTGTAGGTAACTGTCCCCTTTTCTCTTGCTGCTTTTAGGATTTTCTCTTCATCTTTAATCTTGGGTAACTTAATGATGATGTGCCTTGGTGTGTTCCTCTTTAGGTCCAACTTCTTTGGGACACTCTGGGCTTCCTGGACTTCCTGGAAGTCTATTTCCTTCACCAGATTGGGGAAGTTTTCCTTCACTATTTGTTCAAATAAGCTTTCAATTTCTTGCCTTTCCTATTCTCCTTCTGGTACCCCATAATTCAGATATTGGAATGTTTCTGGTTGTCCCAGAGAATCCTCAGCCTCTCTTCATTTTTCTGGATTCTTGTTTTTTCATTCTGATCTGGATGGATGCTTATTTCTTCCTTTTATTCCAAATCATTGCTATGAATCCTGGTTTCCTTCTTGTCACTGTTGGTTCCCTGAATATTTTGCTTTATCTCATTTTGGGTATCTTTCATTTTTCAACCAAGGTCAATCAGTTTAGTGAGCATTTTGATTACCAGGGCTTTAAATTCTGCATCAGATAGGCTGGCAATCTCCTTATCACTTATTTCTCTTTTTGAGGTTTTGCTGTGTTCTTTCATTTGGGCCATACTTCTTTGTCTTGGCGCAGCTGAGAGGTTGTAAGGGGGTGGAGCCTTAGGTATTCACCCAGGCAGGGCAGCCTTCTTTGTTGCATTTTGGCACTGCCTATGTGGGAGGGGCCGGTGAGGGAACAGCACAACCTGCCTGCTAGTCTCTAGCATACTTTTCAGTGGACTCTTGTGTAAGATTGGGAGAAACCCCCACTGTGGCAACCCCGGCTATAGCCCACAGTCAGCTCTGAGTCTCAGTTTTCCCCTTAAGTCAGCCTCTCCCGTGCACCCTGCGAGCTGGGCAGCCAGTCCCGCTCCTCAGGCACCTCTCTAGTTATTTTTCTGATTTGGTCTGTGAGGTCCTCTGCTTTACCAGTCTGGTTGTTCTAGTTGATTTTTTCTCTAACTCCTTGGTTGCCAGAGTTCCATGCAGTTTGATTTTCTAGCACTTTTGGTTGTTTATTGATTTTAGATTGGTTGTTATCCTCCTTTTAGTTGGGAAAGGAAGCAAAGAGTTTCTACCTATACCTCCATCTTGGCTGAAACTCAAATATGAGCATATTTTATTTATTTTTCCCCAATAGTATCTATGGAAGAAAAAAGAAAAACCTATACATGAAATGAAAATTCTACCTCTATTGGATTTTTTTCATTTTTATGTTAATTTCTTCAGTTCAACTTCTATTTCATTTTATAAATAAGCCAATATACTAACAGGTACTTGTAACTTTAATTATCAAAATAAGTTATAACACAGATAATGGTACAATTTGATTACTGTGATTAAATAATTATTCTATGAGCACTTCCACAATCAAAATTGATTCAATTGAATTTAACTTCATGTGTTTTATAATACTAAAATAAAACACACGATAAGATAAAAAATAAGATACTATTCACATTTTAAGGATTTTGTAATACAGTCAAGAGCAATAAGAAATAACCAACCAAAATGGCAGGTACTGTTAGCGATATGTCATTTTAGGTCTATTTCATAAGCAAAAGAGATTATCCTATTATTGCTTTATCACTAAAGCTAGATTCTGGTTATGATTAACTATTTAGTTGGGTAGATATCTGGATGACATACAACAGACAAAATATTTTCCAAATATATACATTCTGACAAGCGGTTCAAATTTAACTTTTTTATTGTTGTTCAATCACAGTTGTACCACCTGTTCCCCCATTGCTCTCCTCTGCCCCACTCAGCCCCCCACTCCCACAGTAAGTTCACATATATTTTCAGTATTCTACAGCATTCAAAATGTCTAATAATATTTACTGCTGAGGCATACAAGTTTTTCTTAGAAGACACTTATGCAAATACTAGTCCTATTTAATAATGTTTAGTTTATAATATGAGATAATATTATAGTTCAAGGCAGCATAGTTCAAGGCAAAATAAAACTGTAGAAAAATAATTGAAAATCAAAAACCCAATGAGATTTAACAGCTTCAGATCTTTAAATAGAAACTTTTAAGAAAAAAATTCAGAGTATAAAAATTAGTGGAATTATATATACACAAATATGTTTGCATATATATTATATATACACATATGTGCACATAAAATACATATATTTATATCAATTATATATAAAAGTTTAAAGGGGAAAAATTGGAGCATCTTTATGTTGCCCAGGGTTTTCAAATCTCTGCATTGCTGTTGCAAGTCACATCACCAATCACGTCACCTCCTACACCACAAGAAGAATCTCTATTTCATCTTGTTTCCTTTATTCATTTATTCTCTGTTACAATGGAATTCCTTTACACTTGTAATATTGTTCACAGATACTTCTTTTTATGTCCGTAAACCTCCCTTTCAATATCCTTTACCTTTTCAATAGTTTTGAACCATATGTCAAATATATTTCCATTATCTTCTGGAATCATTCTCTAAGGATACCAACCAATAGTGATTCCTAGAATTGTTGATCTCCCACAATAATAATTAAATATAATTTCAATTATTTAGTAAATTATATCTTTCTTTTACACATATTTTAAGATTTATGTTTTATTCCAACATATATTTTAAATTATTCAAGAATAGTGAATTTTATTTTATTTTTTATGTTCATACAAAGGACATACCAAGTAATGCTATGAATGAATATATGCAAAATGAGTGAATGAGGGCTTCCAGCCAAGATGGAGGCGTAGGTACATACACTTTGCCTTTTCATACAACCTAAAGAAGGACATCAGCAAATTTAAAAACAAAGAACAACCAGAACTTCCAGAAGATAGAAGTGTATGGAAGTCTGACAATCAGAAAGTTAAAGAAGAAACATTCATCAAGACTGGTAGGAGGGGCAGACACAGGCACCTGGGCAGAGAGGACACCAGTAAGGCAGCAGCTGGAGGAGCGGGCAGAGGAGGTGGTGGCTGACAGTCCCACATTTGTGTTTAGATAAACCAGGAGGAACAACTGGGGAGTAAGATACGCCAAGCAACCCAGGGTTCCAGTGCAGGGAAATAAAGCCCCGAAATCGCTAGCTATAAAAACCTGTGGGAAATGAGGCAGCAAAAGGAACTCCCAGCCTCACAGGAGAATTTATTGGAGAGACCCACAGGGTCTTAAAATGTATACAAACCCACCCACCCAGGAGTCAGCATCAGAAGGGTCCAATTTGCTTGGGGTAGCACAGGAAGTGACTGAAAGCCAGCTGAGAGCTGAGCAAGTGGCACTGTTCCCTCCTGGACCCCTCTCCCACAGACAGTGCCACAATGCAGAGACCTGGTTTGCCCAGCCCTGGTGAATACCTAAGGCTCTGCCCCTTACTATGTAACAGGCCTGTAGAGAGAAAGAAATATGGCCCTAATTAAAGAACAGATTAAAACTCCAGAAAAACAACCAAGTGATGAAAAGATAGCCAACCTATCAGATGCAGAATTCAAAACACTGGTAATTAGGATGCTCACAGAAATGATTGAGTATGTTTGCAAAATAGAGGAAAAAGTGAAGGCTATCCAAAGTGAAATACAGAAAAATACACAGGGAACAAAGACTGAAGGGAAGGAAACTGGGACTTAAATCAATGATTTGGAGTAAAAGGAAGAAATAAGCATTCAACAAGAACAGAAAAAAGAAACAAGAATTCAGAAAAATGAGGAGAGGCTGAGGGACCTCTAGGGAAACTTTAAACATTCCAACATCCGAATCATAGGGATGTCAGATGAAGAAGAGTAAAGGCAAGAAACTGCAAACTTATTTGAAAAAATAATGAAGGAGAACTTCCCTGATCTGGCAAAAGAAGTATATTTCCAGGAAGCCCAGAGAGTTCCAAAGAAGTTGGGCCCAAGGAAGCACGCACCAAGGTGCCTCATAATTACATGAGCCAAGACTAAAGATAAGGAAGGAATCTTAAAAGCAGCAAGAGGAAAGGAGACAATTACCTATGAAGGAGTTCTCATAAGACTATCAGCTGATTTTTCAAAAGAAACCTTGCAAGCAAGAAGGGAAATGCATTGGTCTGGATGTTCAAATAGTCATCTAAATGTGTACCATAATGTGTAGTTTACTACCAAAGAAGTTAGTTGTGATCAATTCAACATATCTGCAATTCTGCAGTTACAAAAATGTATGCTGACCCTACCAATCAAGCATCATGCAGGCAATGAGTGTAACTACAGTTCTTAGCCATGAGTTGCTTACTTGGTGTCTAATAGCTCAGTTTTGTAAGAGAGTGGAAAATTACTACTATGTCAGATGATTTTACTGTTTGTTGGCTGAGCAGTCTATAAGAAAATGTAAATGGTCAACAATAAGCACATTATATGTAATAACTCTAACCTACTTATTCTCTTGTGTCTATTACACATTTAGTAAACTTTAACTTGCAACAATGCAGTTTCACAAATAAATGAAACTAGATAGAAGGTAAAGGAATTTAGCTTTAAGGCTTTTCTTTTCATTAGTATTGAGTGATTTAACAAAGTAAGAAAATTAAGCTATTGAAAATGTATGTATGACTTTCAAAGGAATAAAGTACCAAAAATTAAAATCCTTAGAAAAAAATTGTCACCCAATTGCAATTGGTACCTTTAAAGAAAAGACAGATTTTGGGGGGATAGGGGTGAGGGGGTGAATGTTCCCTTTTGTGGTATACATATTAAACCTTTCTATGTAGGCAGCTTTGAATGGTGGTTAAGACCATAGTCTCTGAAGCCACACCATCTTGGGTACATCCTGGCTCTACCACTGATAACTGTGGGACAATTGCATTTTCTTCAGCTGCAACATGGAAATACAATACTACTTACCTGTGGCAAAATCTTCTGCTTCACACTATCTATTTTTTTCTTTCTTTCTTTTAGTAACAGAAACCTTTGGATTTCAGCTGGTCACATGGCATTCTACAGAGTTGAACTCCAAGCCTCCCTTGCAAGCAGGTGTGGCCATGTGTTTGAATACTGGCCAATAGTATGCGAGTGTTCTAGGTCTCCCCTTAAGGACAAATAGTTTGTTCAGTTTCTTTGCCCCATATCACTAGCTAGTAATTGTCAATAATTGGAGAAATTGCACTTTAAGCAGAGGTAGATGTGCCTACTGAGGATGACAGAGGCACATCTACCTCTGGTTCCCTGGATAATGCCATAGAATAGAGCTTATATCCTCATCACAAACTATTAAACAAGAGGAAAGTAAAATTCTGTCTTCTTTAAGTGCTATAATTTTGTTCTTTTAGTACCTTAACCTATGTTTGCAGCATAACTACAACACATAGCATTGTGATGAGAATTAAATGATCTATTACGTGCAAAGCATATAGAACAGTGTCAGGAAAACACTAAGTTCTATAGAAGTGTTTGCTACAATTATTTCAATTATTGTTATTATCAATTTTAACCACAAAGCAACCGTAAAAATACCATTGTACTAAGAACTCATAATAATTTATAAAATCAAATAGAATCCAATATCTAAGATTAAATACTCACCTCTAACTTATACAACATAAACAGACTTATTCTATATCTCACCATGACACAAAAGGCAGGGGAAATAGATGTGATACTTAGAAAACAGCATTACATTTAATTTATTTTGTTTGTTTCTAATTAATGCATAGAATGAGAAAAATTAAAATAAAGAGTGATTTGATTAACAGGGTGATCTTTGGAATCTCAGCTTATGTCCCAGCTCTGAAATTTACTGCTTTGTCAAATCATTTGAATTTGTTAACCTTCAGATCTTCACCAATAAAATGATATGTATACTAGTAAGTAAGTAGCAGGCATTTCATTGCCTCTTTGCATCCCGTACTTTTCTGCTCCTTTGAACCAACCCTCTCTCAGGTCCAACAGTGGGACTGATCAGTCTGAGCCAATATGACTTACAACCATTCCCTTGCCGCAGTGATTAATTCATGCAATCTAAGCCAAGAAGCATATGGGTTGTGAGTGTGTGTGAGTGCGTGTGTGTGTATTGAGGGAGGGGAAAATCAATGCAAAGCCTGGTATTGTATGATGGTGTGCAGAGAAGCATTGCCTCTCTTTCCCCATGTGACTAAGAAGGTTAGCGCTCCAGTGGCAGCTTGAAGCCACTTCCAAAGCTACTGTAAATTTAAAATTCCCACAAAAGCAGAGTCTAGAGAGCCTTATAATAACAAGGCCAAGGTGCTTATTGACCCAGACAGCCTTTGGACTTTTCAGTCTTATAAATTGCCTTTGAGGTTTGAACCAGTTTAATCTTGGCTTCTTTGCTAGACAAAATCAGAAGCAGTTTAACTGTCTTATTATGTTTATTGTGTATGAATAAACTGTCATAGGAAATACAGTGATCTGCATATTGTATAAACCCTTTTACTACTAGTTTTATAATGAAAAACAAGAGTAGCTTCATTTATATTCACAAGAATTTTTTAATGCTATTATTCTTTGAAAGAATGTTCACTAATATAAAATGATGCTATTACATGTTTTCTTTAAAAGCTACCATATGTACTTTCTAAAATACAATATATTATATCCATTTCAAGTTTTCTAAAAGGAATTTCATACACTGCCTAGGTCATAGGAAGAGCTCACCCCCACCGGATGGCATTTTTCTATTTTATACATTAAATTTCATTGAATCCTAAATCAAACTAATTCTAATTTTAGCTCATCCATTTTTAGCTGGTATTGGAAGTTATGTGTATCTCAAGAAACCTCCTGCCTAAACATGGAAGGCTTGAAACTGGGCGGTTAGAAACTGCACTTCTGAAACTGCTCAAAAATAACTCAAACTGTGTAAGTAATGCACAAGATAAAATTAAATGCATTTCATATAATGGTGAAATATAAGATGAAAAGCAGAAGGAACACTAGAAGAAAGGAAGTTTGGCTTTAATAAAAATGGAGCTTTAAGAGTTAAAATGTTTTAAAAGCTATTTCTGAAAAGACAGATCCAGAGGGTGAGGTTTCATTGAGGTATAATCACAAACTTTGCTGAAGAGCACTCTGTAAGAATGCTTGCACAGGTGTGGCCTCATAAATGACAGAACCTATCACACAGACATACAGTCACACCCCACATATTATCCTCCTGGTCTCACTTAAACATACAGAGTAGAAAAATGGATTTATTGTATTGACTATGCTTTTGTTGCTTTTTCTTGTTTGAAGAATTGACCAACTCTTTGACTGCCACAGGCTACTATGTAAAGATAGTGTTATAGATACTGAGTTCCACAATTAGGAATATTTCAGGTGGGGGTGGGGGTGGGAATCTAAGTACCATACATGGAAATAGAAATTTACTTTGTTTAATGAGCTAAAATGAAAAATAGAGCTGGTATTAGTAAATGACACATTAAGAGGAAAACCGTGATGTAAGAAACTGATATTTCTGAAAGAAATAAAAAATTGGAATTTATTTAATTTAAAGTGTACAATCAACCATATCTATGTTCAAAGCAACACTAAAAACATAATGGGCTTTGGGTTTAGACAGTTTAAAAATCTCTTCCAGGTCTATAATTTTCTGGTTCTGTAATAAAACCTCTCCTAGTGCATTCACAATACAATAGAGATCTCTCTTTTGGTCTTGCTATGAAGATTAAGTAAGAAAATGGGAATATAATGGTTTGGAAATTAAAAGTCACTTAATGTCTATATAAAATCCTCTTTCATTGAATAGGAAAAAATATCATTATCATTATGTTGGTTAGGGAAGGACTGACTCCAACAACAAACAATTCAAACATTGCAATGGGTTAACATAGCTATTTATTTCCAATTCATAGTCTACCGTGGACATTTGGGTTCAAAGAATAGCTGTCCTCTACTAAACTGCTCTGGATCCATGTTCATAGCAGCTCCACTGTGTTCAACACTTGGCTTACAAAGAAATTCAGGTATCTACAACTCAATAAAGTAGAAGGAGATAAAGAGTATGAAGCAGCTCCTTGCTTTGCAGGATATTGTATAGAATAGGCTGCTCTCATCCCATTCTTAAGTGGACTACCTACCACCTCCATTTGCATGGGATATAGGAATCTAGCTATATGCCCGGAGGAGAGAGGAACATGATGTTCTTGGACAGTGATTGGTCTTTGCCACAGCAGCCTCTCAAGCCACCAAATATCTATCTGTAGCTTTCTATATATGAAGAGCACAGATAGATCCTCCCAGGGAGATAAGACAAAATCCCTTTCATTAGTCACATCTGCATGAAATTCTAGTCTCTGGGTGATTCACAATCTTTTCCATCAGGTCTGGTCAAGGTTCCTCATGATGCAACAATTTATAAAATAAAATACAAACTTTTTGCTTTACTCTACTTCCAACATATGCATTACAAAGGATGAAGCCAGTGTAAATAAGAGCAGTAAATACATTCATTCTGAAAAGGGAAGATCAGAAAAACTTAGCAGGTACGAGACTCTTAAGACAGATGGACTCCTACTGGGTAGCTTCTGTTTTAAACCCTTCCCCTAACAATGGGAAAGAATCCTTGATTAAATTCACATTCTACTCCACGGTCCACTGTTGCTTTACTTTCTCTAATTCTCCAGAAATTTATTCAGTCATAGCTACCTACAGACTGACTGAGGTATGGGTACAAAGGGATCATGTTTATTATTATCTATCCTTATGCTTGCCACATAAGAATAAATAATGTGTCGTCTCTTTTCTAAATGAAAGTTCTTCAAAGCCTTTGTTTCTCAAGCATTTTTTTTACTTTTATTTCATGATACTTGGGGTGTACTTATCAATAGATTTTCTAATAATTTGAGGATCTTTGTCTACAAAATGTTGCACATTTTGAATCTTTGCAATTACTGCCAGAACCTCTCTTTTTTGCAATACCCTACTAAAAGTTGCAAGTTTTTTCAATTGTTTCCTGGGTTTTTCCACTCTCCTTTCATAGATCTACAGTCTTGAATAATACTTAGACCACATTCCAATTTGTTAGAGCCTTAATTTTGCCAAACATGTCACCACAGGATATGGGCCACCAGATTCCCAGCCTGCTATAAATGTTTGTGTATAGCACTACCACTAAGCCAATGCAGGGTATGTTAGTATTTTTTATACTTTTTATTACAATTTTCCCCTGCTTTCAGCTATAGATATCATCACAATAATCAGGATTTGTTAGCTTCTAAACTTCAGTAGACTTCAAAATTTCAGTATCTTAATACCTTAGAAGTTTATTCTCTTCTCATTTAGTCCTTGTGTGGATTAAGGGCAATGGGATACTTTTCTTAGCAGGAGACTCGAATGTAGTCTGAACTTGAATGGACTAAAACAAAGGGTGTTTTAAAAAAAAAAACTTGGGTGAGGGGGAGAGCATAGACCATCTGTGTTTTCTAATTGACTTTACTCGAAGGAAAAGTAAACTTTTTCTTATCTTCATGAAAGGAGGCAGTTTTACTACTTGGATGAAGGCATCTCATCAAATCTGGTCAAATCAGGCTTCTGTCCTCCTTCAAAAACTGGGAGATAGCAGCTCTCTCTTCCTCTATGATAACATTTCAGAAGGCAGGCCTCTGGGTCCTTGAGAAAGGTATTACTGGGTTGTAAAACTGGCAAGAATCTTTTTTAAAAAATTTACATCTTAAAAAGGGCCAGAAAAAGAGCTTACACTACAAATTTTCTAAAGTAAATGCTCTAAGAAAGAGAGGCCAGGAGCCTAGAGTCTGAAATAAGCTTTCTAGAATTTAGACAAGTTGAAGAGAACTTTACGGCCTTCTTGAACAAGAGTCACTCCAGTCACCAGGCTGATGGCCAGTCTACCATCTTTAATACAAGGCTTCCAAGGTCACCCTGGAAGGTCAACAAAAGGACAAGTAAAGATTTTTCTCAGTTTTTCTGTTCACATGTCATTAAATATTTATGTATATATATTTCATCGGAGAAAATTTACTAACTTCTCATACTTAACTTCAGAGGAGGCTGGGGAATGCACGCTTTATAATGGGGATTTTGATAATGCCCATTCTCTGCCACCATAAAGAACAAAACAGCCAAAGATATAAAAAGGTGTAAAAATCTTTCCTCTTTCACATGAAACAGCAGCCAAGCTGAGGAAATTAGTGAAAACTTGAGCTAGAAAGGAATACTGTGTGAAATTAGCCACCATCAATAGACAAATCAAGACAGCATGGCACCTTTACAGACAATAGACTTCAGGACGACACTGCAAAAAATAGTACATATTGAAGATTATCTTAATTTTCAAGAAATCAAGTTTAGGTAATCTAAACAAAAAGGGAAATTATTTCTTTTGAAATATTAGGTAGCTGTAGGGTAAGTGAAGGAAGTCTGGTTTCCTCACCCAGGTATCTGGGTAACTAAAGGGAGGAGTGTTCTCATAGCTGTAGAGGGGCCTGATAATTAGTGTTCTCATAGCCTTGAGACTGGGTCCAATAAATTGTTCCCATAACACGAAGTGTGCTCACATGCACAGAATTGTGTTATGTTGTATAATGTTCTGGCAGTTTTCTGGTTTTGTTCCCCTCTAGTGCATATACAGGTAGAAACTCCCTGCTGAGGGTGGTGATGAGAGACACGCAAGGGGACAGGTGCCACGACAGGTGCCACTCTGGGGAGCAGGGGCCATGACATGAGACATGCAGATAGACACACTGCTTGCAGCATGCATGGCTCACCCACCCATGAATAAAGGCATGCCAGACATCCCAACATCTCCATGAATATTTTTCTGTCTGAACAAATACCATCAACCTGCCTGGCTTTGAAGGGTGACAACACAGTAGCTCATTCAATCTACAGAAGAATCCCAGTAAGAATATCCCAGTAAGAATTATTCCCTAACTACAAACAAAAGTGGGTCAAGGAAGAAACCTGTCAGAGCCAGTGGGCAGAGGCCATGGTTTCCCTGCTGATTCTCACTGCACAGGTAGCCCCTATAGTGAATGTTCCTACTGAATATGGTTATTGGATATTGTTGCTACCTCACCTGATTTTAATGTTTGCTTCTTTGTGTGATAAGTGACCCATTCAAAATATGGAGTGGATGTATGTAACTGGTAGAGAGAAGGTCACGGTTTCATATTTTAGTTGCAAAGTTAGTCTGTGAATTTTAGTACCTGGCATTTTTATGTATGTATCTGTAAGATGCAGAAAAAGATGATGTGAGATCAGCAACCTTCTCCTAGAAGGGGAAAGAATGAGCTTTAGGTCCCTAGGACCCTCAACAGAGGGCACACAAGCACAGGTGAGGACATCTGAGTCAATGAGAATCGCCTTATACTTTCTGGAAGCTGAAATGCTACTCTGTGGGGCCAGTTTCCTATCCAGGATCAGTCCTGGTCATAACCTTTTCTGGATAACAGTAAAAGACGTCAGTCCTGGGCAGGTGCACCTCATCAATCTCAGTGTTATGCAATGCTTGATGTAATTTCTAGGTGCTGTGCACAAAAAAAGTAAATCTGAACAAACTTCCCACATATCACTTCCAAGCTACAACAGCTTAAGTAAGCCCAGAATCTTCACAAGTTTCCCCTGTTAGCATCAGAACACATGTTACAAAGAAGTTTCTTAGAGTTATGTGAATGAGCACTTCAACCACCTATTTGGGTGGTGGAAGAATAGAAAATTAGTAGGAAAATGAGTAGTTTCAATAAACCAAATATTTTAAGTATCAAGATAAAGCAAGGTAAACTATTTACAAACTGATTATATACATCTAAATACTTTAAAAAGTAATAATATAGCACTTTTGTGTAGTGATTTACATTTTTCAAAATATTTTTGTGTAGCAAATTCCTGCATAGGAATTTAGTTAAACTGTAGAGCAAACTTAAAAAATAAAATGATTGGTGTTAGGACAAAGATCACACATTGGGTCTTTTAATTCCCAACCTGGTAGACAATGCACTATAGTGCATATTGCTTGACATAGATTCCAGGCTAGCTAGCAATTCAAGGATTCATAGATAATTCTGAAACAATATCATGATAGTGAATCTCAGGATAGTTTTAAAGTTGCATTTAACTTATTCACACTATGGTAGAACAAGCAGAATTTAATGGTTTCTGTCTATTAGTAAGAAGAGTTAGAACTATTTCATCCCAAAATAAACTTGCTTGTTATTAAGTGGGTGGAATATCTAGGTTTAAAAAATGTCATTCATCTAAACAGAGTGGATAAAACTTATGCTAAGGTGACTTTTTAAAATGTAAATATGTGTAAATTTTAGCAAATAGAAAATCTTGACTACAATTTTTTCCCAGTAGAAGTGCTATGTGGAAATTGATTAAAAGGTAAACTTCCCCAAAACAGATACTAAATAATTACCAAGCAAATTTTCAAGTGAAGAGCTGATAAAAGGATACTACAAGAAAATTGATTATTTTTCTGTAGTTCACTATAATTAAGTTCATCCTTGGGGCCCTCCTACTTCCCTATTAAGTGCCCTCTCCTCTGCCTCCTAAATTGTACCCAGATCAATATTCTCAAGTGATTCTAAATTATATACAGTCAAGTATTATCCCATAAAAGTTTAAAATAATAACACTAATAGTAAAGGGTTGGGCAAAAGTAGGTTTATAGTTATGAGTACATATAATACAGCTTATTCTTGCATTATTATTTATTATTACATTATTTTCCATATCAACAACTGTAAGCCTACTTTTTCCCCATTGTGTATTTGCACTTAATAAGTGGAGGCTATATAATAACAATTAAACAAAGAGCTTTTAAATTTTTGCCCTTTCAGACCTGGGTTTCATGAAACTACTTTTGCTTAAAAGTTCCTATCAAGCACCCTTAAGATTATACAACCTAATAGCTTACTAACTACTTATAAAATTGTGTTAAATTTGGGAAACAAAGAGAAAAGGTGAGCAAAGAACAGAAATAGAAAAATAAGACTTTGAACAATAAAATACATAAGATATACCTTAACAAGTTCCATTTAGATGGGCTTTTATATGTTTATTAAATTTTTTACAATGAGTTTGTTGTTTTATCCTCATGTAAAGACTATGGAAGGAATAGGAAAAGAAAGAAAACAGACCCATGCTAAGCAGGAGTAGGTGGCACCTACAAGGAATAATCATTCCCATTTTACAGCTGATGAAACTCCAGTTCATGTTCAACAGGTTCCTACTGGGAATTTATTGTGTATCTTATGTCGAGTAATTTTACATCTATTGTCAGTGTATACCTTTATGACAATCTTCAAGTTAGCCATTATTTTCTCTATTCTAAAAATGATTGAGGCAAAAATATAAAGGCCCTCTTTTTAAAAAATACATTTTATTGATTATGCTATTACAGTTGTCCCATTTTCCCCATTCACTCCCCTCCACCCTGCACACTCCCTCCCACCCACATTCCCCCCTTTAGTTCATGTCCATGTGTCATAAGTTCTTTAGTGTCTACATTTCCCATACTATTCTTGCCCTCCCCCTCTCTATTTTCTATCTACCATCTATGCTACTTATTCTCTGCACCTTTTCCCCCTCTATCATCCTCCCACTCCCCTGTCGCTAACCCTCCATGTGATCTCCATTTCTGTGGTTCTTTTCCTGTTCTAGTTGTTTGCTTAGTTTGTTTTTGTTTTTGTTTTTGTTTTAGGTATGGTTGTTAATAACTGTGGGTTTGCTGTCATTTTACTATATGTGTTTTTTACCTTCTTTTTCTTAGATAAGTCCCTTTAACATTTCATAAAATAAGGGCTTGGTGATGATGAATTCCTTTAACTTGACCTTATCTGGGAAGCACTTTATCTGCCTTTCCATTCTAAATGAAAGTTTTGCTGGATAGAGCAGTCTGGGACGGAGATCCTTGCCTTTCATGACTTGGAATACTTCTTTCCAGCCCCTTCTTGCCTGCAAGGTCTCTTTTGAGAAATCAGCTGACAGTCT
>PVIA01017169.1:0-16514 GCA_004024845.1 Tonatia bakeri
GGTAAGAAGTTATGCATCTGAATACTTCTTGACATCAATTTGTAATTTTTGATGTTCACTTGCATTTTCTGTGGTTCCCACCTTCACCTGGCATCTGATCCAAACAACTAACCAGGTAGCTGGTTCTGTGGTCCCCTCTTGTCCTTTTGTAACATCCTAAAGCCACTGAAAAATCATGCTGGTCGGTGAGCAGGTGGGCTAGGAGAATGGCACCAATGGCCCTAAGTGACTTTAAAGACTCTGAAGGAGGAAAGGAAGACAATGGCTTAGACAGTAAGAGATCCAGGCGGGGGATGGGTCCTGTGAGTAGCAGAGGCCCTGCTATACAGCAGGGCACCAGGATGGGGGCACAGAGGTGACTGCAAGACGGCCCCAGCATGGCAGCACCCCCGGCGCACAGGTCGCCAGACTGACAAGAGGTCCCTGTGTGCTGAATATGGTGGGGGATCAGCCCAGCCACCAGCTGGACCTGCAGGGAACTACACTGGGACCAGGCAGCTCACAGGCACCAGGGCAGACTGGGGATGCTCTGCCCCCAGGACCTGGGAAAAGGGGGGCCCAGGAATAACTCTTTGAACTTCCTGCCCACAACATGGAATGGGAGCTTGGAATAAAGTTTAAAGTGATATTTAGAAAGATAGCGTGTCTTGCACACCTAGGTGTGTGGGTGAAAATTTCTACCTAAAGGCTCTCCTTGCCCCATAAGGCCTCGGTTCCCACTCTCCTTCCTTCCTGGATCCTTTGGTGTTCAGTCACAAATACCGTTTTACTCAAGTCTCTGCAAAATTACAATTCTTGGTTTTACCACCTTGGAGTTGTCATTGAAGAACTGAGATGTCAAATACGATTCCCGCCAGAGGCCAGCTTCCCCTTTCAACCCGGCATGGTTGGGAAGACGTCCGTATCACACTGAATGGTGTTCAGGGCCCACCTGTTCATCACACCACCCAACACCCGCAGTGACCCAGGTCTCCAGGGGCAAAAGAAGTGGGAAGAGCAGGATGTCATGATTTCAAATTTACAGAAAGATGCAAAAACACCCATGAACATATTACCCAGATTCATCTGCTATTTACATTTTAGACCATTTGCTATATTCAGTTTCATTCATATTCTCTCTCTCTCTCCATAAATTTATTTTTCTAAACCATTTTGGAGTCAGTTACACATGCTCTGATAGTTCCAGGAGCATTTCCTAAGCACAGGGACACCCATGCCACAGTTGTCACCTTCACAACCTCACACGACAGGACTTCCGTCCACTCCACCATCCGCATCCCGGCTGTGCAAGTTGATGCGACAGCGTCCTTTACGGTGTGTCCCCTCCAGAAAGGACCCATCTAAAGCCAGGCAGGGCATTTCACGGTCATGCCTCCCAGCCTTCTTTAACCCAGAATGTTTCCCACAGCCTTTCCCTTTGGTCTCAGGGCATCGGGTGTAGAGGCAAACAACGTCCATCCATCCTTCAGAAGTCACTGTCATTCTGACTGCCTGATCAAAGGTGATGCTGGGTCTTTCCCTGACATCCCTGTGGTTTTCTTCCCTCGATTTCAACAGATTTTCGGACCATGCACATATTCAGCTCTTCACCAGAATCCCACCCACCCCCTAGAGTGAGAATCCACTGATGATTCTTTCCTGACCCAGTCTTTACTGTGATGTTTACAAAACGGTGACTGCAGATGTTCCCCAGGTCCTAGGGCACCTCTACATTCCAAATGATAGAGACCCTCCAAATCACTGGTGGGTGTTGACAACTTAACGGGCAAATGACACAGGTCACACAAGATACTATTTGTGTTTATCAAATTAGGGATTAAAGCCAACATTTATCAAGCACCTACTATATTCAAGCCCCTTATATGCATGATCTCAAGGACAGTTCATGACCCCTGAGGAGGTAGGTGTTTATTCTCTCACCGATGAGCACACCGAGGCTCAGAAGGATTAGCTCACATGCCTGGAGTCGACCAGCTGCCAAGTGGTTGCAGTGAGATTTGAACAAACGTCCGTCCGACTCAAAAGCCCATGCCTTCCACACTCCACCCCTCTGTGGTTAGTTTGATTCCCTCCAAGGCAGATCTCAGCTGTTAGGTCTCTCATCACACTGTGTCTGCTGGTGTGGGGGACCTCATGCAGGACACCCATGCCACCCAGGACTTCGGCTGGGTGCAACCCCTGTGCAATGCTGAAGGAATGGCTGAGAAAGTCACCCAGTTGTTACTCAAATGGATCCACTGATTCGGCGCCCACACTGATCCCACTTTTTTCCTAACTGTCGGAAAGGCGATGAACCAGAGTGCCACACCCCACACTCTCTGGGTCTGTCGTGGGGCTAGAAAACAACCAACCGTATGGCCCTAGCCTAAGTTCTACTTAGAAGCTTTTTGCTCTTTCCCCTTCCCTTTCAAGCAGGCTTTCCCAAAACGCCCAACAGTTGCTTTTTTGTCCCTCCAGTTTCACCCCACAATGTCCCCTATTGTTCTTTAACCCAAATGACATTGTCCTGTGGAATCCAGACTGGCTTTGCCAAGAAGCAAGGGCAGTAGTCCAGTTTGTGATGAGACATTCACCTATGTAAGTCATGAATGCTGTATATCAGAAATTAATATATTTCATTCTTTAAAATGTTTCAGTAGTGATGAGGTTAAGCAGTTACCAAAACAGAAAAGGTACACCACTCCAGAGAGGGCAAGATTAGCGAGAAAGAAGTAAGAGTAACAGCAATCCATTTCACCAGCCCCTTGTTCTGTCTCCCTACCCCTTAGCCAGACAATGACTCAGCTACTAACAGTGAGCAACACCAGGCAGGGCACACTCAACCCCCTCGCTAACACAACAAGGTCTGAGAGAGGTGGGCCCCATGATTCAGCTCTGGGCTGGGCCTCCTGATTTAAGCCTGTCCAATCAGTGCATCCGACTGTCCCCGGACAAAGTGGCACGTTCAGGGATGGGCACACAATCCGATCCAGGCCAGGGAGACTCTATCACAGACGTTATGCTGAACTAACAGGGAAAGAGAAGAATGCTCCTCCTCTTTTATGTGACGGATGGTGTTACTGGACGCCACTCTCCAGACTCCAGACAGAGTTCAACTGAGAGCAAAGCCAACACTCAGGAAACTAGAGCCGAGAGATGGGAAGAGAGAACCAGAGACAGAGAATTACCCTGAGGACATAATGTGAGCCACTCGCTACATCCAGGGATGCCCTAAACTTGGTTACTGTTGGTTGTTTTCTTCCTGTTTCGTGAGCCAACGGGTAAGGTTTTCACTGATGTCAACTGAATCGGGTCTTTGTCACTTGTAACCAAGGGAATCCTGACTAGCAGAGATAGATACATATCCAAATAATGGTAGCATGATCAGAATGGTACTGTCAGGAATGAAGAACACCTGGTGTTGTGTGCATTCCCAGGAGGAAGTACCAATTCCAATGGAGCAATCAGAGAAGGCTGCATGGAAGAGGTGGTGCATGAGTAAGTTCCTCATGGATACGTAGGACCATTTGGAAGAACTCCTCTTCAGGGGAACGGTGTAGTAAGAGACAAGGGGCCAGTACCGAGCCAAAAGTGCAAGAGAAACAAAGGCATACAGTACTTATTTTCAAGCAAATTCCAGACATCATTTTGCCTTTGAAATCTTCAGCATTTATCTCTAAGTCAATAATGGCATGCCTGTTCTACAAAGTCAGTGACTGGTCTAAGAATGTGCACATAATTCAGTCCCAGCCAACAAGATTTAAGGGGATAACCACCGAGGTAGCCATATGGCCACCACTAAGTGCTGAGTGGGAGAAGAGAAGCTGAGATTTACAACACTCAGCTATTGTGTTTGGGTGTACATGTCAGCGGCGACAACGTAAAAGAAGGCACGGAGGGGGCAGGCCTGTGCTAAAGTTTTGACAAGTATATGTTAGGTGTATGCTTAGTTAGAGTAATTCATCAGTCACCTATGCAGCATCTGTTTCAAAAGGGAGATAGGGATGGGCTGTTTCAGGTTATTAAACAGGAACTGCCCCACCACTCGGCAATGGAGAAACCTACTTCAGCGTGGAGCATACCAGGGAAGTGATTCTTCTAGCACAGCACGCAAATAATATTAGTTTCAAAAAAGAACAGTAGTCGCAGGAGCAGCAGCAACAGACGCAGGGCAGAGGGTGCCCAGTCGGAGGCTGACAGTGCACAGCCTGTCATAGCGAGCCCCATGAACCAGGGAAGTGGGCAGCCAGCATTGTGCAAAACACATCAGAGGCAAGCAAAGCTGTCTGTAAAAATTAATTGGTAAAGTCTTGGTCCTGTGCTTTGAGCCAATGTATAAACATAATCCAGAACTTCCTGTAATTACAGTGCTTAGGAAAGCAAGTTGGGGTTACACCAAAGGACACAGATCACCCCACAGCTACTTCCTCACTCACAGAGGACAGAGTTATCACGGGGAGCTGGAACTAGACTGCAGACCCCACCGGGTTTCCTTTGTGAGTCCTTGAATTTGTCACTACGAGGACATTCTCTTCAGGGCTCTGTCAGCAGGATGGATGAGTGCAGTGATGAGGGTCAGAGGGGGACATCCTCGAAGACTCGAGGGTGAAGTCTGAAGTTTGCTTAAAAGACTAACACAATTTGCCCTGGTTGGTGTGGCTCAGTGGATTGAGCACCAGCCTGCAAAACAAAGGGTCGCCAGTTCAATTCCCAGTCAGGGCACATGCCTGGGCTTTGGGCCAGGTCCCCAGTAGGAGGCATGCATGAGGCAACCACACATTGTTGTTTCTCTCCCTCTCTGTCTCCCTCCCTTTCCCTCTCTTAAATAAATAAAGTCTTAAAAAAAAAAAAGACTAGCACAGCCAATTGAGGGGGGGGGGCATTGCAGTTATAGTCGTGTCTACGGTTAGCATGAAGCCAATTGATTCGTGAACAAAAATAATCGTGGAGGCAGCATTGTCCATAGAAATGAAATCTAACAGCACCAGCTCCCGTGGCATCCCCTTGTTGAGCTCCGGGAGAGAGTTACCGTACTTAGAATATCGGCCCACGATGCTGCCTCTTTTCTAGATATCCCAAAGCGTGGCACAAGCACTGCACTTGTTCCAGAAGTGGGGCCGGAGGGCTGTGCAGCGAGGAGCATACGCCCACGGGCCATGGGATGCCTTCAGGTACAGTCACATCTTAACAGGGTTGTACTGTAGGACAGAAGGACACTTAGAAACATCTAGGACAACGTCTCAAACATCTTTAGGGTAAACCTCTACTCAAATGGGATTATACACAGAACCCCAATATGGATACAGTGGTATGCAATAGTCACAATTTTATTTAAGAGTGAAACTTTTATATTTGTTATAAAGGGAATCAATGAACTCAGTTCCATGCTGTTTTGTTAGACGTGAAAATCTCAGACTGGGGGTTAAGGATGACTGTTGTACACTGTAGCAGCTTCAGCATCCAACGTATTTCTCTGGCATGTGTTGGCTACACAGGCTCAAACAGAATTTGGTTTGGTTCCTACAAGTAGAGACAAGCTGGATGAGTTTTGCTGCTCACCCTACAACCTCAGGATATTTTCAAATAAGTTGAAGTCATGGAAGCAGTTTTATTCCAAGTTCCGCTAGAAAAATAGCTCATCTTGCAACAAAAATGAACGTGTTTACAACTGTTGAGGTGTTCAAGAAAAGAGTATATTTGATTTTTTTAAAAAAGTGAGCACATACATTTGCTTTTTTGAAGTTAAAAATAGTGGATAAAAAGCTGTGCTACATACATACAATGAAATACTACTCAGCCATAAAAAAAAAGAATGAAGATTGGCCATTTGTGACAGCATGGATGGACCCAGAAGGTATTATGCTAAGTGAAATCAGCCAGTCAGAGAAAGACAAATACCATCTGATTTCACTTATATGTGGAATGAAAGAATAGAATAAACAAACAAAATGGAAACAGACTCATAGACACAGAGAACAGACTGACAGTAGACAGAGGGCAGAGGGACTGGGTGAAAAGGTGAGGGGACTGAGAAGTACAAAGTGGTAGTTATGAAACAGTCACCGGGATATGGGGTACAGCAGAGGAAATACAGTCAGTAACATTGTAAGATAATTTTACACAAGTCTGCCTAATATGTCCAATAGGATGCTGCTGGCACAAAATGGCATAAAGCTGCAAGTCCCTGATGCAGACATGCCTGAGCTCTCGTTAGCAACAAAGAAGACCCAGAAAAAGAAAAAAAAAATTATAAGAAAACTGAAACTGACCACAGCCCAACACAGAACTTGGGAGCAACTGATGAGGATTGCAGAATAAATGGCCCTGGGTTAAAACAGCAGCTGCTGAGACTCTACCTCCTGACACAGCCGGGCTTTGATGAATGAGGCAGAGGCGGGGTGCGGGGTGCAGGCGGGGGGGCGGGGGGGGTGAGAAAGACACTTCAAACTTCCCCTGTACCTCTCAACCGCAGTTTCTGTTCCCTCAGTCTCATCCCCCAGTTCCACCCCTCCCTCTTTCAAACCTGAACAGAAACCACAAATTCTAGAAAGCACAACATTAATGTGGGTGAAGAGAGACTTAATTGGTAGCCCAGTACGGCCCTCTTAAATAAAGGCACGACTGCATCAGGATGAACCCGGACAGCACTGCACGCTGGCAACTGGCTCGTTCAGGTTCAGAGTGCCAGAGTCGGGCATGGGGGGGAGAGCAGGACTCAATGGGAAGTGAATGGCCTGACGGGACAGGAAATCGGACTGGGAGAAAAGCACAGCAACACTCCCCACGCACGATAAGGGAATCGGACTTATGGCAAAAAAAAAAAAAAGTAGAAACATGGGCAAATGGAAGTTAAAATGCAATTAAATTTGCAAAGAAAACAAATGTGAGAGAAACGATTCCAAGACAATAAATGCACAGCACAGGTAATGGGCACTTTGGAAACAGTTAAAAAACTGGATGGATGGCGCAGGGAATCCGTTTAGTGCCCACACCAGAGGAAATCAGAGAGAAAGAGCGTGGAAGGTAAGTGATTCCAGTTTGGGGAACAGAGAATGGGCCCTCAACAGAGCGGTGATGGGAGTTCACGAAGGAGAGGCAGGATGCAAGTGGAAATCAGAAACAGCCAAGAGCTCCCTCCCAACCTAAAGAACAAATGCATAAGCAGATTACATGGGCTTCTGGCTTTCTTTACAAGTCAATTAAAAGAGACCCACATCTACTCATACGCTTGCAAAACGTTTCACTACAACAATACATTCTCTTTAATTTTAAAAAAATTCACATATAAGCACCCAGGCAGATTAACCAGGTTGCCTAGAAACTGAGAAACATCTGTCAGGCCTCGGATTCCTCCAAAGCGAGGCTAAAATCCAGTGAGGTGCTAAATCGATGTCTGTAGAATTTCGAAGAAGAAAATGTTACCATCCTGCTATTCTATGCCACCAATTTATCTGCCATGTCAGAAATTGATTTTCAGATGTATGAGCTCTTAAGTACATAGGAGATTCAAGAAATTCTCTTGCATTAGTAATCCAACGATCTAAAGATTAAGATAAAGTGTTCCAGGAAGGCACAAAGTGACCGGCAGTGAGATACTACATCGTTAAAAGCGATAAACACTGGGCAGAAACCTGGATGTGCAGCTGTATTCGCAGGCAGTGAAAGGGCATAGCGTTTTTGGAGGGATGGAAATGCTTAAAATCTTACGGTGGTGACGGTGGCACAATTCAGCAAATATACTCTGTATCATTCAATCGTATACTCAACATAAGGTACCTGTGTGGTGAATCATACCTTTGAAAGCTATTTGTATTAGTCAGGATTTTCTAGAGAAATGGAACTGTTAGGGTGTGTAGAGACAGATAAAAGAAGATTACAGAAACTGGCTCACATGATGGTGGAGGCTAGAGGTCTCATGATCTTTTATTTTTTTAAACTTTGCAGTTACAGTTGACATTCAATATTACATTAGTTTCAGGAGTAGAGCAGAGTGGTTCAACATTTAAATAACTTGCAAAGTGCTCCCCCCAGTGAGTCTAGCACCCACCTGGCACTGTACAGAGTTATCACAACATTATTGACTGTGTTCCCTACACTCTACTTTCCTTCCCCGAGACCATCTTGCAACTGCCAATTTGTTCCTCATGACCTCCCCACACACTGGAGGGTGCCCACTGGCAGCCCCAGTAAGGGTGACTTCCACTCGGCACCCCGATTCACGTGCTCATTTCCTCCATGAACACCTCACAGACACACCCAGAAATACTGTGTTCCCAGCTATCTGAGCAGCCCTTCGCCTCGTTAGGTTGACACATAAAATTAACAGACATAGGGCTTTAAGAACAAAAATCAACTCATCCAAAGAGGAAAATCCGTCATGCTAAACGTAGCTATCTACAAGTTATCCGGATCTTTAAACCCGAGACTGTAGCAACAGCGCCTAAGAAGCAGGCCAGGCAAGTGTGTGGGCTAAGCACCTCAGCCCCCCCAGGCGCCATTCCCTCACCCTTGACTCCGACCATCTGAAAAAGCTGATGCGAGAAGCTTTGGAAAAATGAAAGTCATATGACCTGTGCCTTCCAAACACTGGGAAAGATCAAAGGTAAAGAAAACACAGTCCACATGCAAAAAAAAAGGAAAAAGAAATAGGGCATTTTTTTTTCAGTAGAAAACACATATGTCAGAAAGAAGAGCCAATATAACCATGATAATGCTAATTATATTAGTCTCCGTAACTAAAAAAATTAAAACTATCAAATTGGAGCAAAAGACAAAATATTATACCTAAAGCAAAGTACAACAAATCGGATAAAGGAAAAAAATGAGAAACCTAATTTCTTGATCTGATGAAAAATACAAATATCGCAAACCAAGAAGCTTCATTTTAAATGGTTATTTTTTTTATGTTTATTGCAACAGAAAGACAATCACAGTATATTTTTAAGTCAGAAAAAAAGTACACTTGTACGGGATGATTGATCCCCTGGGAAATTGTGACGAGGTAAGTTCATGTGTACGCACACCCCAAAAATAAATAAAGGGGGCTCACCAAGATGTCAGAAGTCGATTGAAGGCACATGTATGGTTTTGAAAGGTCTGATTAACATTTTTAACAACGAAAATATAACATATCCAAGCACACGTACAAAAAGGACACTGTCCATTTGAAGAGAGAAAATGGTAAACACCACTTATTGGCATGTATCCAGAGAATCATCTGCATTAAAAAACAGTAAAATTGACAGTGAATATATAAATTCTCATAAATTCTACAAAACAAGTTACAGTGTGCCAAAATATATACGAGTATAAAGCTAAAACTAAAAAATGAAGAAAAGTTTATAAGCTTATAATATAATGATGAGACAGCTTCAATAAACAAGTCCTCACCAGATCAAGCAGCCAGAAAACCATGGGAGGGTCTGAATAATGGTGTTAATATGATTACTTAACTGGTTAATTAGTCTGGGTTACATAATTATAACACAATTAAATTAAGTTAATACATATATTGAACAGTATACATAGAAACAGAAAATGTTCTCTATTTTTAGTGCCCATGGAATATTTTTTAAGCTTATTTAGAATTAAACTACCTAAGAAATTGCTAAGCTATGCCCTTATCTACAACTCTGTCAAAAATAGTAAAGACTTTTGAATGCCAACTAGCAAATTTAAAGTCCGTCAAGAAAAAAAAAATAAGCGCCAGCCAAGAACGTTTTGAAAAGATGAATGAGTATAGTCTGCCATGTCAGATACAAAATATATCACAAAGTTACGACTAAATAGCATCTCGCTAGCACAGGAAAAGGCTGGCTGAGAGAATAAAATAGAAATTCCAAAATAAGACCCAAATGTGCATGTGTGTATGTGTGTAATATTATTACATTGTGGAATTAATGTGTTAAATCAGTGCAGAAAAAAATGGCTACATTTAGAGAGCTAACAAAATTAAATCTCCATTTCATCATAAAACAAATTTCAGATGAATTCAAAATGTTCGATTATTTTATAAAAATAAAACTATAAAGTGCTAGAAGAAAACAGTGATGCAGTTTTCATAATCTCTTCAATGTAGGTTTTTCTAAATATAAACCATAAATTTAAAAAAAGGTTGGTTTGTTTTAAAATATAAACAAAGTTAAAGGGTGTATTTACAAATGGCAAAAATTATTTGCCACAAATATCACCAAAGTTTAATAGTCTTAGAGTAATGGGGGGGGAGGGGCTAAGCTGCATGTGTGTAAGGCGTCACCCTGACAACCAGGGCCACGCGTGCTGGGCAACGCAAAGGATTCTGGGGGAGATCGTTTTGAAAGGAGCGTAGGGAGACAACGCTTCCTTTTTTAATCCTCCCTCCTTCCTGCGCAGCCAGGGACAGGAGGCCCTGGGTCCGGGGCACTGGGGATGCTAGGAGGGGAGAGAAGGAGGCTAGGGCATCTCAGCGGGAGGCCCCATGCCCCTCTCTTCTGTGGGCTGATCACTGGCCGCCCCGCCTGCTTCCAGCATCAGCCCATGAGACTAAAATATTAGTTTGGGGGGTTAATAGAGGGGAAAAAAACTACTGAACAGGACCAAAGTTTATGTGCCTTCAGTTCTTGAACCTGTGTAGTAGTTGTAATGACAAACATTTAAAAAGCTATCTTTGATGTCATACTCCAGATATTTTAGGCAGAAACATGCCATTATTTCAACTTATATGATTGTTAAATAAAAGATCCCTTTCTTTTCCACCAAACTCTGACTTCGGAGTTTTGCCTGGCAGGCAGTAAGCAGTAGGACTGGTGCCCTGCCCCCCCCCCCCCGGGTTGGGTTCAGTAACATTAATATATAAAGTTCATATAAATTAGAGAACACCCCAACAGAAAAATATATATGCTATTTATAAAATAACCCATGAGAAAAATGTTTAAAACTCACAAGTAATCAAATAAATTAACAAGAGAAATATGCCATATCTGACCTATAAAGTTGGAACTTTCTTAAAGGTTGATATGCAATATAACTAAGGGTCAAACAAGCAAACTCATACTTTGTGTATGAAACTGTAACCTGGTTCAACATGGGACAGTTAAAATACATATTTCAAGTGCTTCACAAATATTCAACTCTTTCTACCCGACAATATTACTTGTAAGAAGTTATCTCAAGGCAAAAGGGACTTATAAAGATAAAGGGACAGTGAGAGTCACTGAGTGGCACTTAGGACAGCAATACAGCAAGAAGAACTTAAACACCCAACCACAAAGACCAGCTAAATAAACCACGGTACCTTAAAGACCACCGACATGAAATGATATCAGTTACACATTGGTAGGCAGGGAGAAAAAGTAAATGACAATACAGTAATGGACCCGTATTTGAAAAAAAATAACAATGAATGCATTGATACATGTGTGTTAAAACTCAAGCAGATAAACATATTTATCAAAATGTTAATAGTGATTCTCTGTACATGTTGACATTACAAGTAGGATTTTGTGTTCTTTCCCAAACTGTAGTATATAAATTTTCCACAATCAACATGTGCAACGTGCAGAATAATTGTTAAAATCATAATGATCGTAGTAATGGTATCATGCTGATAATCGTTCATCTTTTTCTCCTTTCAAAAGCATTAATGAACTAATTTTTTCCCCTTAGCATGAAAGCACTGTGGATTCCCATTAATGGAAAAAGACGTGGCTTGCCATCCCCAAGGGACACTTTCAGGGGGATGATTACAGCTGCTATGACAACAAGGGCAGGATGTGATGTCACATAATGATCCAGGGCCTGCGATGCACCCAGCCCAGCCCAGAGCTCGCACTGCCAGCTGGGAACCCTGCCGAGACCTCATTAAGGGCATCTGTTCGGTAATGACTACAAGTTGCCCTTCATCATGCATCCAACTCTGGAAACAGCCTGACCGCAGGACTCCAGCTCCTGACCTACAGAGGGCCCTCATCCCCCACTTGTGCAGAGCTCAGAGCAACAGCCCCAGAGACCCAGGGTCAAGTGTCGGCACAGTCTGTCAACGCAGCCTCGATCACAGGGGACCAGGAGGGAAGAAGCCACAGGAGGACTCTTACTGTCGCAGACAAGCCTCAAGGCGTGTAACTAAGGGGTCTGAGATTGCCTCTCCCTAGCATGTTTAAATATTGTCATTTCCATTAGAGAAAACCTAATACGCCTCTAACCCATGGCCAGAAGAGCAAATAGCCACAAGTGCACAGCAGGCCAGGGGATCCACTGCAACATTAGAATGCATGACAAATTCTCCAACGACAACTATGAAGTCCCAAGCCCCTGTTCGCACGGTGCTCTGTCTGCTCAGAGGAGGGGCAGCCTGCGCTACTGCAAAGAGCCACACAGAGCTGGTTTCAAGTCCCAGCCTCGTATTCAATCTCCTGAGCCTCAGGTTCCTCACCTGTAAACTCACAATAATGAGTAAACCAGGTTGTTGAAAATTAAATGTAAAGCTCTGGTGCTTGAAAAAAGTTCCCCTAAAAAAAATGTTCACAGAAAACCAGAGGGATGGGTCAATGAATTACGTGGTCCCTCATTAGGTCTCCATGGGACCAGTACAAAGCTGCCTCTCTCTCCAGCCATTCATTCCTCCCGCCAGTCATAACAAGAACGTGTGCTGGTGTTCTTTTACAGGCTGTTTATCGGCCTAGAATGTTCCCAGAATCTCTCCCCTGCCCACCCCTTCCTCAGCCCCGTGCAGTTCAGGGACCCCCAAACAAAGCCACACGTCACAGACTTTCTATAACTGCACGTGCCCGGGCCCATCCTCTAGCTACAGAATCAAAGCATGGAGCTCAGAAATCTTTAACAAGCTCTGCCTTCGGTGTTTACACAGCCAGCCCTGCCCTGGAAGTACTTGAAACCCACTGACCTAGTAATTCTTTAAAACTCAGTTCAAGGACTCCCACATGCTGCTAGTGGGATCACAGAATGGTGCCGCCACTTTGGAAAATAACTTTGCAGTTCCTTAAAAGTTAAACACGAATTCACCACACAACCCAGCAATTCTACTCCTGAGTATTTACCCAAGAGAATGAGAACATACATGCATGCGAAGACTTGTACATGAATGTTTATAGCAGCATCATTCATAGTAGCCAAAAAATGGAAACAACCTGTGCCCCTCAATTGTTGGATGCATAAACACATGCATCATATATGCCAACATAGTGGACACTATTCAAAATAAAACAATGAAGTGGTTATCTGTGGCGATTAGGCAACTCTGAAACTTGACTAGAGACTATGAACTGTACTTTCAAAGTGAGTGTATTTTATGGCATATAAATTACATCTCAGTGAAAGTGAATGAGGAGAATGGACGTGAGGAGGGAAGAGAAGGCAGGAGAAATGGAGCCCACGCCTTCGCCAACTCCTGCAGGCGGTGAGCCTGTTCCACCCCGACCCTTTATAAATCCTCCAACACTGAGCCCGGGATGTTATCTTTTAGTATCCATCTCGCCCTAAGACCACACACTTTTCGAGAAAGAAAACACCGTCTAGGGTCCCCTCAGAGTTGCAGGGCGGTGGGTATGAGAACTCATGAAGGAGTGAGTGGCCCACCGAGCCCTCCGCTGAAACAAATTGTAAGAGGCACGTCAACCTCAGAGCTTCGGGCCCAGTCTGTCTCCCTCATCTATGGTCACCAACCCTGTCACTGGGATGCTAAGAGGAGATGTTGGCTGTCCAACAAGTGTTTCACATTTTCACCAAAGGTGTGTCCCTCAGGTGTTCAGAAGAGCCCTTCCTGCCCTGGCCAGTGTGGGTCGGTTGGCTGGAGCATCATCCTATAAACCAAAGGTCACGGGTTCGAGTCCCAGTCAGGGCACATACCTAGGCTGTGGTTTTGGTCCCCTGTAGGGGCACATTCGAAGCAACTGATGGATGTTTCTCTGCCCCCTCTTACCCTCTCTTTCTAAAATCAGTAAAGTGTGTCCTCGGGAGGGTGGGAGGGAAGGAAGAACCCTTCCCTGACGGCTCCCACGCACAGGTGGGCTCACACATAACCATTTAATGGCTGAAGGGGTGGGGAAAGAGGGAGAGAGAGTTTATGTGGGGGGGGGGTATGTGTGTGTAAAGCATGTGTGTGTGCAACTGGAGAGGCTGCACTGCACAGACTGACCGCACTGTGAGATGCTCAGGGGAGCTGCACCTGGTTCGTGGGGTGCCAGGAATCGGAAGCTGCGATGAGCCCAAGAGGGGGCCCAGCCACTGAGTCAGACAGCACAGGAGCTGGGAACCTGCAGTGCCCACTCGTGCAACCGCGGTTGGAAAAGCAGGCAACAGAGCGACATGTGTGGATCCCGCCCAAATACCACACTGCAGCAGACCATTACGGGAACCTGGGAGTAAGACAAATGTGGAAACAGAGGCCCCTAGCTATTAACAGAGGTCATCCCTGAAGAATGAGGTCTCCTTTCCCGAGTTCCTAAAATGAACATGAACCATTTTTACAGGCAAGTAACATTAATAATTTAATTATTAATTTTGATTTTCCTGTCTTGATTTTCCTAGAAAAGTGAAGTGATTAGGAAGAGGAAGCGAGCCCCCAGCCCTGATGGACACCTGCCTCTCCCTCGGTCTCACAGCTGGCCCGGTGTGTCCCGGGGGAAAAGGCATGCCCATGAGGAGGCAGGAAGGCCCAGGGACGAAGGAGGGGTACCATGCACACAGTAGCAGCTCCTCACCCCACAACAGCAGGAGCAGCCAACTTGCACTGCCAGACTGACACCCCCAGTCTAACCGGAGCGTGCTTTGGGGGACATACCTCTGATGGTGTCTCTTCTGCTTACAACGGTTTGCTGCCTTCCATTGCTCTCGAGGAAGAAAAACAAAACCCTTCAGCTGGCCTACAGGAACTCCCACTCACCTCTCCAGCCTCTTCTAGATCCATATCCCTCCCCTACCCACCTTCTCACCACAGGACCTTTGCACAGGCTGTCTGCTCTACCTGGGTGCTCCCTCAAGCCCTTCACCAGGGAAGCCCCCCAACCCAATCCTACAGACTTGGTCCCTCCCACCATCGGGCCCTCCCACAGCACCCTGGCCTTCCCTCGGGCGTGCAGCATGGCCGTGCCATGCTGCCTGTGGGCTCTGCTGGGCTAGTCGGCTTCACTCACACTGGATCCCTGGTGCTAACGCAGCAGCTGGCATGCGGCAGGCCCTCCATGAAAAAGAGGCTAAGTGACTGATGACAACCGTGGGCCGGTGGGGACACTACAAAGTATGAGCCTGGAGAACAGCAAAGGCCAGACCACGGAAGGCTTGTGAGCCCAGTTTGGGAGTGCAGACTCCATCCTGCCAGCAGTGGGAAGCTCCTGGATGGTTTTAAAGTGGAGGGCAGCAGGGTCAACCGTGTGTTCCGAAAGAACATTCTAGCTTCCAGGCTGAGAGGAGCTCGGAGGGGAGGCGAGTTGAAAGAGAGGTCTCAAGACCACTGGGAAATCCTGCGAGAGACTCAGCGAAGGACGAGGAGGGCTTGAACTAAGGCAGACGAGAGGGAAGGGAAAGTTCAAACAGCAAAGGGTCTGGAGCAGAAAATGCAGAGCACCTGACGGCTAACGAGATGAGGTGGGGGTGGGACAAGGGGAGAAAGAATCGAAGGTGGTTCCCAGATTTCTGGGTCCAAAGCCTGCACTTTCTGTAATGCAGAAGTTGGCCACGAGTCATGGTTCTGAAACTGGGCACTTGGACCTTGTGAAGCCTCAGTTTCTACACCTGTAAAATGGAGCTGCCCGTGGGACTCTTGTGGGGTTACTGGTAGAATCAGATGAGTGGGTGTTAGGGAAAGTGCTTCACAAGTGGCAAAGCCTTATTCTTACCGCCATTAACATGGGGGAGCAGCCTGTGTGGGAGCGGCCTAGTGGGAACGGCCCTCCTGAAACAGTCACTACGGCCAGACTTCCAGTCTTACACAACGGGCCCGACTTCCGCCTCGCTTAAAAGTTTCACGGGCTTCTGCAGCTGGCCTCATGAATGACCCAGAAGAGAAGGACAGAACTTGCATCTGGTTAAGGAGCTGGGTTTCCCCAGGGCCCGGCAGGTGGTTGGGATCCGGTGCTGCTCCCAGGCCTGCTCCTCTATGTGCTCTCTAAAAGAGGCTGGCTTCCCCTTTGATACTCACAGACTTGACAAAATGTGAAAACTTAATGTAGCTTCCAACTGTTAAAGGAAAATGAGTCACTAGACACAAGGAGCCTTTGCTGGAAATGGTGAACAAATGACTCTGAAATAAAAATCCATCCACTTTCCCACCCACTGCCTAAATCCCTCTGTTAATTCAGGGTCAAACAACACCAGCCTTCTCCTGGGGCCTCCTGGAGAGACAGAGCTTCCCAAGGGCTGGAGGCTCCCCTTCCTTTGTGATTCCAGGGCCAAAGTAAGCTAAGCCAGCTGGAACACCTTCAGGTTTTGCAGAAGGGAGGGAGGGAGGGAGGGGAGAAGGGGGAAAGGGGGGAGGGAGGAAGGGAGGAAGGGAGGGAGGGAGGAAGAGAGGGAGGGAGGAAGGATTGGGGAGGGAGGGAAGA
>PVIA01017170.1:0-16512 GCA_004024845.1 Tonatia bakeri
TTCTTTCTTCTCTTCTTCTTTCTTCTCTTCTTCTCCTCTTGACTCTCCATGTTGGTTTCCGTGCATCATATAAAACAGCTACCCCTCCAAGTCTCGGCATTATATACTCATGTTGGAGATGAGTGTTGTGAATCAGCCTGGCCTGAGCTCCTAGTTATCTCTCAGACCTTTGTGATTGCCAAAGTCTCCTTCTTTGTTCTTTGTTGCGATTTTCAAACTTTGCTTAAAACACCCAGCTGTCTGACTGACTGTAGCGATTTTTAAACCTCGCTTAAAACACACTTGCTGTTGCATGCAGAACCCGGGCCTTCTCCCTTTGGCTGGCTATGGACACACTTAAAACATTATAGAAATAATCATGCACAGAAACAGTTTTCTGAGTGGAAGTCAAAGACGGAGCACTCACTCTCCAATTCTTTGAGCCGCTCCGGGCTAAATCCTCCTAAGGGGAAGAGCCCCTTCCTTTGTCTCAGTGGGTTTTTATTGAGAAAGTCAACACAGTTTGTGGATTGACAGTCTGGCAGAAGGGATCAAAGGAAACACGTATCTTACAAAGATGTTAACAGAGTTTCTGTTGTGATTCTGGGCAGAGATGGGAGTTTTATCATATGAAAAGACTATAGGTTTTAAAGGTTTCCTGACTGTGCCTTCAAATTCTAAGTTAATAACATCCTCCAGCAAACAGATTTCACAGGATCTTGCATATTCTTTGTCTCAGGCCTGATTACCCCGGGGTTCCACCGTCTCTGATCTGAGCTAGCCCCTTTGGCTGTAGACAGAGGAGCAAGGAGACTTGGATTTCTCACATCTGAGTACAAAGACTCAGGCTAAGAGGGGGCAGGGGTAGATGCCGATCATGCCTTCCTTTCCACAGCCCCTTCATTTATTTCCACAGTCTCATGAGACTTATTCCACAGAGGCCTTTACGAGATAAGCCCCTGTCTTAGGTCCATTCTCTATCCTAGAGAATCGTTACCCGTCATTGGAAACTGATCTAGCATTAAAGTCCAGGGACAGAACAGGTAGCGTTCATGCCATGGGAATAAGTTTTGTCTCCTTAGTGGCTCCTGATCCGGAGGTCTCTCACTCAGCCTAAGTCACAGGAGGTCACAACTTCCTGAGACCAGGCAGGGTGGTCCCCAACAGTGGTCCCCAACAGTTCTTAATGGCTCCTTGTAGTTGAGGGTATGCCAAGACCCATCAATGTCCCAAAATGGGGGATTGCAGTCAGCACCTAGATGCAGGTACATTAGAAATTAGAATCTGGACTTTCAGGCAGCCACTGGGAAAATATGAAGTTGAGTTTCTGTCAGGCAGAGACTGGAAGACCTGTTTTTGCTTGCTCCCTCTGTGCTGAGTTCAGGTGTTAGCTGCAGGTGGGTGCACCTGCACCTGTTAAGAACTGCTTCTTTGTTTGCTACAGTACTGTGGGACTCATGAGTGAAAACCCCATGGTGCTTACAGCCAGGTGATCTGTAAGCCACAAAAGCTGGAGAACCCTCAGGTGACAGCCACAAAAACCAGGGCCTGTGGTGTCTGTACAGGCAACTTCTAGAGAGACACTGGTGACTTGGTTTTATTACTAGAGCAGGCTGAAGGGAGAATGCAGGAGAAGTGTCCACCAGTTTCTCCAGTCTTTGGGGAAGATCACAACCAGCCCCTAGATAGCCACTAAATTAGAAGCCTTGTGCTCAGGCAGCAACTTTTTTCTTGACATATAATTAACATATAACAATACATTAGTTTCAGGTGTAAACAATTATATTGCAAAATGACTATCACAACAAATATCATTAACTCTCTTTTTTTGTTAGGAACTTTCAAAATTGACTCTCTTAGCAATTTTCAGATATGCATGCAGTATTATCAACTATAGTCACCATGTTGTACCTTCCATCCCCAAGATTTATAACCAAAAGTTTGTACCTTTTACCACCTTCACCTATTTTATCCACCCACCCTCCACCTCTGGCAAGCACCAATATGTTCTCTGTATCAATTTTTTAAAAAGATCCCACATATAATTGAGATAATTTGATATTTGTCTTTTCTGACTTATTTCACTAAGTACAATGCCCTTAAGTTCTACCCATGTTGTTGCAAATGGCAAGATTTTCTTCTTTCTTTTATGGCTGAATAATATTTACATCCATATTGAAGTATGTAGATAAACCCCTTTCATGGAAAGACTGGGATTGAAATCAGAAAAGACACTGGCATTCAGGCTGCCTGTCACTACCAAACCCAGTAAGCAATGACAGTGATTGAATCTTTATGGTGCTTTATTCAGATGGGCTGGTGATCTGAGAAGATGGCAAGTTCATACCCTAACAGACCATCCTGTCTGTTATTTTCAGGTCAAGGTTTTTGTGCAGGGAATAAACAAGAGGGGCTTTGAAATTCAGGGAGGAGTTAATTGGATTAAAAAAAACAACAACTCCAGCATTCTTGTCCTGGATGGTGGTCTTAAACTGTGTCCTGAGCAGTGGTCATCTCACCCTGGAGCACAATGGCTCAGATATCATCTTGAATTGCTTGCAGTCCTCCTGAGGCACAAAGGTGGAACTGCTTATGGTCTCCTGGAGTCAGGGCGGTCACACCTTCAGTTCCTAGAAGGAAGCTTTTATGTACATTGGTTCCTAAGCTTATTACCTATTACTTAAAATAAAATTTTCCAACTCTTAAGTCCCCTATCAGGATGACTTACCTGCTCCCTCTGTGCTGAGCCCAGGATGAATAGCCACAGTGAGTGCTTGTTCACCCCTTTAAGAATGCTCTTTGGTAGCTGCAGTCTTGTGGGTCTTGTAGACACGAGCTCCATTGGTTAGGTGTTTTGGGATCCCATCCCTCCAGTGGGAGTCTTAAAAGTTGGGGCACTAGATATGGGGTCTAAACCCTTTGCTTTTCAGGGAGCATGTAGGAGTTGGGGGTACCTGCTGATTGTATGGCACTCATTTGGGGTGGGGTTAATGGCACCACTATACCTCAGCCTTTTCTACCCTTTTCAATGCAGGTATTTCATCCATATGATATGTAAGAGTCACCCAGCTACTTTCTGGATCTCTTTCAGAGGGAATTCTCCATGCATAGCTAGCTATATGCTTGGTGCCTCTGTGGGTCGAGGAGAACTCAGAAGCTACCTGTGTACCATCTTGGTCCACTTTACCTTATACTACTCTTAAAATTTGAATGGAGAGCCAATGACAACCAAACTTTTGAGACTATCTGCGTTGTGACCCTTCAATGCAGGGAAGGTACATGGTATTCATGCAAATGGAAAAATATTCACACAATTGTTGGGATGTCTGCATGCCTTTACTCACAGGTGGGCAAGCCATGCACGCTGCAAGCTGCGTGTCTATCTGCATGGCTCATGTCGTAGCCCTTGCTCCACAATGTGGTCCCCATTGTGGCACCTGTCCCCTTGCGTGTCTCCCATCATCATCACCCCCAGCAGGGAGTCCCTACCTGTTAAGTACTAGAGGGGAATGATGCCTGAAAACTGCCAGAACATTACATAACATAACATAATTCCACACATGCGAGCCAACTCCAAGTTATGGGAACAGTTTGTCGGACCCAGACTCAAGGCTGTGAGAACACTGGTCATCAGGGTCCTCCAAGGCTATGGGAACACTGCTCCCCTTAGGTAACCAGGCACCTGGGTGGGGAAGCCAGACTGCCTCCACTTAGCCTACGCTATCCTTAAATAATCCATATTTTTTTCTGTCTTTATATTAAACAATTCCATCATGAAAACAACATTTTTGCTATGAGTAAAGACCCACTTAAAACATTTGAGTGACTTTTTTATTGCTCTGGTATAAGACTTTAATCCTTAGTCCTTTAAAAATATTAGTGTTCCTTTCTACAAGACTAGTACTCCTCTCCTTGTCCCTCAAATCTCCCAAATGACAGGTTTTCCATTTTGACATTCATAGGGTCTTGGAACCACTTCTTCACTTACAGCAGACCCAATTCCCATAGCACTTTTTGCTTGACTTCAGTTTAGTTATTTCCCTGGGCTCTTTAGTAAGTTGGTATTTTGTTGGTATTTTTTTGTTGGTATTTTTTCCTCATATTTTATTTCACTGTGTCATGTTACTGTACTATATATACACTGAAATTGAAACTGCTTCCCTAAGAGTAAATAACCAGTATTTTAAAGTTTCAAATAAATCAGGCCTCTAACCTATTTTTATAGTTAGCACCTTCCGGTAAGGTCAGGAAGACTTGAAAATTTTATGTCATTACTTTACATTTGTAGCTGAGAGACTGAGGTTTGTTGCTAAATAAACTGTTTATGTAATTTTAGAAAGTTCAGTGAGGCGTATAAATTTGTACCTATTTTAGGCTTTAAGAGAAAGAAAAAGCCTTCAACGAACTTCAAACATTCTCCTCATTTACTTTGTATTACAAATATGTAGAAAATTCATCTATACAGAGCCCTTTCTTATGTGCAGTTAAATGTAGTTAGAAGTTTCAGTCTTCTTGTCAGTTTAGTGAAAGAAGGAAAAATAGAGGACTGTGAAAGGGATGCAGTGCGGGGCAGAGCTCTGCGGAAGGGAAGGGTGCCTCCGTGCCCGGAGATAAGGAATGAAGGGTCCTTACACCCTGAAAGCAGTTTCCAACAGCGTAATGAACCATGTAACTACCCTCATGTAATTCTCAAAACATACATTTTTCTTTGTGGTGAAAGGGCAGGTGGCAATGAATTGTTGGCACAGAAAATGGATGAAGAAGTAAAAAAGCAGTAACTTAAATGTGATGCACATTTATGCAAACCCAGCTTCTAAAATCTGAAAGGGTCTTATCTGTACTATGAAAGTGACAAGTGAATGAGTGAGAGGCAGGGACATTTTGAAGGTCTGCTTAGCTCTATAGAGTCATTTTGAAAGACCGCAGCACAAAAGTCTGAGCCATCTTACACAGATTCCACACTATTGTCCCTTCAGGCTGACATCCAGATAGTAAGAGTAAAAAGTCGGATGCGTTTTTGTGAAGATTTGAATGAAATAAAAGGAGACAATGCCAGACTCAGAAGAGAATCCCCCATGTATGGGAGTGGTGATAAATGCTCAGGGATGTAACTGGGGGGAGCTGTGGAACGCTCCTGTAAGCAGAGGGCCTTTAGGATACCAGGTGAGTTAAAAAAAGGCAAAGTATTGATTATATTAACTTAATAAATATATTGTTATGGTAAAGACAAGACACTCCAAGGAAAGGTTAATGAAAGACCTTAAATTCATGTCAAAGTATTTCATTTTGACCTGGATTTACACAGACACCGCATCTCAAAGGCACACTAGCTTTTCTGGGGTCAAGATGGTCTTCTTCTGCAGATCCTGATGTGCTTCACTTTTCCATAAAATAAAATGTGCTAATGAGTTTTCATAGGAGCCAAAAGTACACAAGTAGGAGACATATGGTAATTAGCAGGGATATTCTAAAACAATTATCTAGAAAAAAATCCCATAGAACATAAATGAAAAATCTATATGCAGATAAACATTCCAATTATTCTGCTGTAAGATGCTATTAAAATCCTTGGAAATAAATGGAGAATGGGTGGGTGGAATTCTAATATTTTTCTGCTTGTTTATATAATGTGTTGTATTTTATTTTAATGATAATCTTTTATAATTATACTATATGTTGACAATAACTTTTGGAAATGTCAGGGTAGGGCAGATAGCCAAAGAAAAGTACTCTGAATTAAGACAAAGGGAGATTTTAAAGAAGGATGAAGAAAGATAGTTTGATAGGTAGAGCTTGTAACATATACATACTCTACAGAAAGGGTCATGACCCACAGAAGAAGAGTGAAGAGTGTGCCTTAGCATAGAAGGAAAGAGAAAGAGCCTATATTTCAAATGAGAGAGAGACAGAGACAAAGAGACAGAGCGAAGAGAATCATGATAGATGAAAGCTCTTTAGCTGTCTAGTACAGTAAAATTGTGCTATCAAATGTGACAGTAGGAAGCTTCTAACAAATGATGGTTGATGCCTTAACAGTAGTCCTATGCAAAGCTCGAGTGGTCCACAGCCTCTCCCTAGTTAGAAATTTCTTTCATTTGTTTTGAAACAATTTTTCTAGCCTTCAGTTATACTGCTTAGTCAATGATAGGCAATTCTTTTGTGTATGTCTTACTAATAAAACATAATGGAACCTCACCTAGTTCTGGATAGCATCCTTTTTAAGCCTTACAAAGAATTGAGTTGTTACTTTGTAAAAAATGTGAAAATGCAGACATCCTTGCAATAACAAGTATTTGCCTTACTGATATGAAATTTATGCTCTGATGTATTGTTTCTATACCTTTCTGTGTACTTAATAAAATTTTGTTTCAGTGCCAAGTGGGAGTGCACTCTTTTTGAGGATATTTTACATGTGAATTAAATTCAGTGCATAGAACATGAATAGTGCACATAATTCCACAGAAGTGGCAACACTGTGAACAACTACGTCCAAGTTTATGCTCAAACAGGCAATGACAACCATGTCACAATCTTGATGACAATTGCAAGATTCCAGTAATTATAAGATACAGTCTAATTTTATATATATTATTACATCATTTGAATAAAAGCTGCAGAACCATTGAAACATGGTAATATGATACCCTTTGTGACAACATGGATGGAACTGGAGAGCATTATGCTAAGTGAAATAAGCCAGGCAGTAAGGAACAAATACCATATGATACCACCTTTAACTGGAACATAATCAACAAAAGAAAAAAGCAAACAAAATATAACCAGAGACATTGAAACTAAGAACAATCTAACAATAGCCAGCGGAGAGGAGGGAGGGGACCATGGGGGGAAGGATTTTCAGGAGCTACTATAAAGGACATATGAACAAAACCAAGTGGGAGGGTGCAAGCAAGGGAGGGAGGTGGGATTGGCTGGGGTGGGGGAAAGCAGTGGAGGGGTAATGCAGACAGCCATAACTGAACAACAAAAAAGGAATTAGAAAAAATAAATAAATAATATGCTACTCAGAAAATTAAAAAAAGATACAATTCCACAACCCATTTTATTATATCCTTTCATGTGCTCAGATAGCCACAAGGAATTTGGGGCGTTTATTCCACTAGCTGGAAAGTTCTATTTGCCTGGAAGCCTGCAGAGCACAATGTAGAGAAAGTTGCTGTAGTTTTGAGGAAGAGCCAGTAGAGGGCAGAATTCTCCACAGTCTAGGGCACACTCAGTAGAAAGAAGCAGCACATCCTAACTTAGACCACAGGAGTCAAACTGTGAGGTCTAGCAATGGGAGCTTCCATTGGATGTGCTTCACACCACAAAATGGAAGAGAATACAGGGCTGAATGTGGAGACAAAAATACATGTCACATATTCAAGAAGTAAACTGTTAGGCAGCATGGAGCAAAACTGGAATTGTCATGCTTTGCAGCTGCTAATTTCTACTGAATGAGAAAAGCAAAAGCTGAACACACAACCCCAACCCAAGGATCACATGATTGCAAGACTGCAAGACTATTAATTAAACCAAAACACTGTCTTAGTTGTTTCTCATATTAACCTCCTAATAGTCATTCAAGAAGGATATCACCTCCTAGGCAATAATAACAAATCAGCATCAGAGCTATACAAAAATATAAAATAATAGGAGAGAAATAAAAGGAGGTAAATGAAGAACACACATGAGAAAAATATCCTCATGTTAAAATGAAATTATGACCAAAGCATGAAATGTTAAGGAAATATTGCCTTTCTAAAACAAGAGCTAAGAGCAGAAATTAAGGAGCTCAAGAAGAAATGAGGAAATGACCATATAAGATTTAAAATGAGGGCAGAGCTCAGGGGAAAATGGAAAAGAATGATAGACAGAAAGGTTCAATGACAAGAAGCACAAAGGATTTGAAAGCATAGTACTATGGGTTGAATTGTGTCTCCCCAAAATTTATATGTTGAAGTCCTAATCTCAGTACCTCAGAATGCTACCTAATTTGGAAATAGGTTTGTTGCAATTTGATAAAACTAGTTATTAATAGCAAAACAAGAAACAAAAGAAAACAAAAACATGCTACTTGAAAACTGGGAAAATAATCTCTTAATGAACACTGGGATCAAAGAGTAAATCAAAAATTGAAATAAAAGATTTCTGATCAAGATGGAGGCATAAATAGACATAACTTCACCTCCTTGCACAACCATAGAAAGAATTACAACCAGATCTCAAAATAAAAAACACCCAGAACCATCAGAAAATCAATATGTGTGGAAGTCCAACAACCAAGGATTTAAAGAAGCCACATTCACCCAGACAGTAGGAGGGACGGAGTCATGAAGACAGGCTGAGCAGTGGTATGCCGTGGAGTGGCGGGTGGAATGGATGTCCCACATTCATGCGCTGTGGGGAAAAATCGGGAGGGATACCTTGGGAGTCAAGGATTCCAGGCCCAGAGTAGACTGAACAGCACAGGGCTCCAGCACTAGGAAGATAAACCCCTGTCACTTCTGGCTGTAGAAACCAGTGGGGGTTGGGGAGGCAGAAGAAACTGCCAGAATTTCACCACTTAAAGGGCCCACATGGACTTAGAACAAATGCAAACCCACCCACACTGGGTTTCGCCACCAGGGTAGCAGCTACAGGGGTGTCAGTCGCATACAGGAAGTGGGTGAAGTGACCGGAAATGGGATGAGTGCTGGGCAAACCTCCAGAGGCCAGGCAGCACCATTGTCTCCTCTCCAAGCCTTCCTGTCACACAGAGCCACAAAGTGGTGAAACAGGTTGCCCCACCCTGGCAATTACCTAAGGCTCTGCCCCACACAATTTGCAGGTGCCTTTTCTACATAGGCCACACTACTAAGACGGGGAGTCAAAGCAGCTTTACCTAATACACAAAAACAAACATAGGGAGGCTGTCAAATTGAGGAGATGAAATATGGCCCAAAGGAAAGGACAGAAGAAAACCCCAGAAAAAGAACTAAATGAAACAGAGACAGCCAACCTATCAGATGCAGAGTTCAAAACATTGGTGATCAGGATGCTCAAAGGACTCATTGAGTACAGAAAAAAAAAAGGGAAGAAATGAAGTTTACACTAAGTGAAATAAAGAAAAATCTACAGGGAACCAACAGTGGAGAGAATGAAGCCCAGAATCAAATCAGTGATTTGGAACACAAGGAAGGAAACAGCATTCAATCAAAACAGTAGGAAGAAAACACAATTGAAAAAAATGAGGACAGACTTAGGAACCTGTGGGACAACTTTAAATATCCCAATGTCTGAATCATAGGGGTGCCAGAAGGGGAAGAGGAAGAGCAAGAAATTGGAAACTTATTTGAAAAAATAATGGAAGAAAACTTCCTTAATTTGGTGAATTACACATGCATGTCCAGGAAGCAAAGAGAGTCCCGAACAAGTTGTACCCAAAGAGGACCACACTGAGACACATCATAATTAAAATGCCAAAGCTTAAAGATGAGGGAATCTTACAAGCAGCAAGAGAGAAGCAGAGACTTACCTACAAAGGAGTTCCCATAAGATTGTCAGCTGATTTCTCTAAAGAAGACAAGGGGCTGGCAAAAGTATTCAAAGTGATGAAAAGCAAGGACCTACAACCTAGATTACTCTATTCAGCAAGGCGATCATTTAGAATGGAAGGGCAGATAAAATTCTTCCCAGACAAGAAAAAGCTAAAGGAGTTCACCATCACCAAGCCATCATTAGATGAAATGTTAAAGGACTCATTTAAGAAAAAGAAGATCAAAACCATGAACATTAAAAAGGCAACAAATTCACAAGTATCAACATCTGAATCTAAAAAATAAAAAAACAGACTAAACAATCAGAACAGGAACAGAATCATAGGTATGGAGATCATTTGGAGGGTTATCAGCTGGGAGGGGGAAGGGGAGAATGGGAGAAATGGTGCAGGGATTAAGAAGCATAATTGATAGGAACAAAACAGACAGGGGGAGGTTAAGAATAGTATAGGATATGGAGATGCCAAAGAATTTACACACATGACCTATGAACATGAACTAAGGAGGGGATTGTTGGCGAGAAGAGAGGTACCTGGTGGAGGAGGGCAAAAGGGAAAAATTGGGACAAATGTAATTATATAATCACTAAAATATACTTAAAAACTGGAATAAAAATAATTATAAATTTACAACAATAAAATATAACATGTCAAAAGCAATGAGATATTGCTAATGTTCTCACTGCAAATTTCATAGACTTAAATCTTTACATTACTAATCTAGAGAGCATGGAAATAAAAAATAATGCTAAAATAGTAACAACAATGCAGAATTATGATTTTTATAAATTTAATAAGCAAAGGGGAAGCAGGTACATGCAAACTAAAAAATAGAAGGGGAGTAAGAGATGTAGAGAAAACACTTATGAGACTATTTAATGCAACTTATTCAAATAAACCCCAAACTACTAAGAAGGAGATCTTTCTGAGAAAAATGTAAATTATAAAATTTGACCACAAAGTTAAACAGACTGATTAATACAGAAGGCTCAAAGAGAGCTGCAGAGGAATTTTTTAGTGTGATGTGAGATATTAAAATGTGACAAAAATAGCACAAAAAGAAGAGACAAATCTCATTAAGGAATTTACATGTAAAAATACAAAATAAAATATTGGTAAATGGAACCCAACAGCATATTTAAATCATGATGTAGTGTGGCTCAATGGGTGTCATACAAAGAATTAAGGGATAGTTAATCTTGGGGAAATATATAAATACACTGAATTAATTGATCAAAGGGTAAAAGTCAAATAATTAGCTTTACAAATGTTTGTCTTAGTCAGTTTGAACTGCTATAACAAAATACTGTAAACTGGGTGACTTAAATAACAGAAATTCACTTTCTCATAGTCCTAGAAGCTAGAAGTCCAAGACCAAGGTGCCAGAATGGCCAATTTAGCATGGGGGCTCTCTTCCTGGCTTGCAGACAGCCACTTTTTCCCTGGTCCTCACGTGGTAGGGATGGGTGGGAGGGATACAGAGCAAGCTCTCTGGTGTCTTCCCTTAGAAGAGCACTAATCCCATCTTCATGACCTCCTCTAAACCCAATTTTCTACCAAAAGTTCCGTCTCCAAATGCCATCACATTGGATTGGAACTTCAGCATATAAAATTGAGGGAAGACATAATTTGGTCCCATAGTGATGCTGAAAGTATATTTCTTAAAATTCCACATTCACCTTTTGTTAAATAAGAATAGATAAATATTTCCTTAAGATAATCTAATGCATCTCAAAATCAAAGTTAGCATCATGTTTAATGGGGAAACAATAAAAGAATCCCTCTTATAGATAGGAATAGGTAAAGGATTTTTGAAGAACCATTATTCTTTTTTTTTAAATCAGTGCAGATAAGGGAGAATTTACACACAATAAAATACTTCTATTTTAAATTTAAGGTTTGATTATGTTTAACAAATGTATATACCTATGTAACCACAGCTCTCAAAAAAGTCCCTTCTGCTGCTTAATCAATCATTAATTTTTCTAGTTTTATGATTGTTCTCTATTATTTCACATAGTTCTTCATATACTATCTTAAACAATTAGGAAGTATGAAATAAGAAGTATAAAAGCTAGAAAAGGAGAGATAAAATAATTATTATTTATACTAAATATAAAGGGGGACTCCACCAAAACCAGAATTATCTTCAGGAGGGCAGGTCCCTTTTAGTACAGGCTTCCCCGATAGGTAAGTGTCCTAGGAATCCATCTGTATCCCTGCACCAGTTGGCATTGTTGTCAGACACTGTGTTTGACTTCAGTGAATTTTTTTTGAAGACTCTTTCAACACATTTGCCCATTTCATGATGGGGATTTATGAGCACACCTGCCCACACAGTGCTGAGTGTTGAGCCGTTTTTGACCAAAAGAAGGTATGACCCTTGTGCCCCACTCTGCCTATTTACCAGATCTTGCCCCAAGTGACTTTTTTTGTTTGTTTGTTTCCCTGGATGAAAAATTTCCTCAAAGGGAAACATTTTGCAGATATGGAAGAGGTGAAACAAAAAGTGGCAGAAGCACTAAAAGGAATTAAAATTGATGAGTTCAAAAACTGTTTTTAACAGTGGAAAAAAGTCTTGATAGGTGTATTGCATAGGATGGAGAGTACTTTGAAGATGATTGAGGTTTAAATATGTAAGAGTAAGTACACAATTTTTTGTAAATAAATTCTGGTGTTTTGGGGTCCCCCTGCATATAGTAATTAAAAATATAGAAATTCATGGAAAAATGTAGATGTTACGTTTTTTAAAATCCTCACCCAAGGATATGTTTATTGATGAGAGAAAGAGAGAGAGAGAAACATCAATGTGAGAGAGAAACACTGATCAGATGCCTCCCGTGTGTGCCTGACTGGGGATCAAACCTGCAACCTAAGTCTGTGCCCTAACCAGGAATCAAACCCTCAGCTTCTTGGTATAAGGGATAATGCTCCAACCAACTGAGCCACTTGGCCAGGGTGAGGTATTATGTTTGCTGAGCACAAGATTAGTATTCCAAAATCAATAGCCTTCCCATATTCAACTAACAGCCAACTGAGACACACGACAGCCTTTGTTCACTTTGCATCTCACTGTGGTACCCAGCAGAAGAAGCTTGGAAATTGTTGAAGAAGGCAGAGCTGCTGTCCCCCTAGGTCCCTAAGCACACAGATCCCTTCTCTTACTTCTACTGAAAACCAATAAATGAATTTCTACTGTGTTTGAGAAAAAAAAAAAAACTAGCTGTAAAAAAATCTACTTACAACTGAGCCAAAAATGGTCAAGGTCTATGCGAAACTTTAAAACTACTAAAGTCTATAGAAAAAAAGTTGGAGAAATGGAAAGTCACAAAGGTTTTTGGATGGAAAGATTTAATGTTATAGAGATGCCATGTTTCTCTAAATTAGTTTATGAATTCTAGGAGCCCAATAATATACCATTGGGTTTTTTTCAACTAAGAAGGTTATTTATCGAAATAATACAATGATGTTACAAGGATGCATTTCACATGGCCTACAAAGCTGGGTGTTCATAAGTGCATGGTGCATGGACATTGGGACTACAGAATCCTCAGCCTAATCAACCACACAACTATCCTGGGCTCCCACTCTGTCCACAAAGATGTGCTGCGATTCAGAGATTAGATAGACTAGCCCAGTAGTATCCCTTGGATCTTCTATAACTAAGTCTTTATGAACTTTCGTAATAGCAGGGTAGCATTCAGTTAGTTACAATTCATGCCGTTCTTACAAACACTTTATTCCAGGGATCCCCAAACAATCAGCAGCAAAATGAAAATCTGATAGGCATCTTGGCCAATCAACAGGGGAGGTTTGAATAGATTTACCTATTTTCAAACTATGTATCAGACAACAGAAGCGTGGCCTTGGCATTCTTTGTGCGCTAAATGTGTAACATCATAAAGAAAGTATTTTTTAAATGGTTAAGGTCTTGGAAGGGCATATGTGTGAAGGAGCATCCCATCTTGCTCCACACGTGATAGGCAATGGACTAAACATCCTATATTTCAGTCCCCAGGCACATTTTCTTGCAAAGAATTTTGAAGAATGTTTGGGAGCTGCCTTATGCTGTCCGGAAGGAGAAAAGGATGATGGATCCCTCTACCTGGCATGCAAGAAAGGCAGTAGGAAAGGTTCATCAACACCACTCATATCACTCCTCCCAGTGCTTCTTCAAGTTGGGAAAATTTGCTTATGTTAGGGGGAGAGCCTCTTGTATGAAAGGGGTTGATGTCCACAGTTGCCTCTAAATTTATCTGCATTCTTGGTGCCAATAAACCAAGAGAGTTTCTTGAAATTCCTTTAGGGTAGCCTATGAAATTCCATCAGGGGACATTAAGGATTAGAGTGGCTACTGAGGCTTAGCCCTTAGGCTTTAACTGACGGAAGAGCACCAGAGAGCTTAAAAAGTTATTTTTTTATGGTGAAATATTTCCTTGGCACACATGCTGATTTAAAGACAAATTTTATGGCAAGAGGTAATTGGATTTATACTTCTCTAGAGTAGAATTAATTTGGGGAAAAATTCTTGTCTTAGTTTTGTGTTGTTTTCCCATTGATCCAATATAGAAAGCTTGAGGCACTGCAGAGTACGAGGACTTAACAGTTCTATAAAATGGACATATGTTAGCTGAAAGTATACTATGATACTTGGGAAAAGGAAAACAGTCACCAGTAGTTCAACCATTTACAGTTTCCACTAACATTTTAGTTTGTAAGCTTCCAACCAGTTGCTTTAAATAAGGTTGTGACAAATTGGCTTTTGTCTTGCTGCCTTTTATGCTTTTATGAATTCCCAGTCTATCCAGCTCGTAAGCGCTCATTAAATGTGTGTGCCTCTGATTTAAAAGTTATTTTAAAACCCTCTGAATTACAAAATAACTTTTCAGTGTCAAGATCCTGGGGCCAAAGATCCAGGAGACCAGTATTCTCTCCACAGCTTTGCCATTATAAGCAGTATCACACTGTGCAAAGCACTTCACATCTCTGGTTTTCAGTTTCTTCATCCGTACAGTGAAGCAGTTGGCCAGTAGTTTTTTTTTTTTTTAAGTTGAGAAGATGATTTTAAAATTATAGGTAAAAATAAATGTATAAACATGATTAAGAATAGTTATGAGTAATAAAATGAGGGATGATAAGCTCTCTACCACAGTCTAAAACATTTCTTTTTTAAATTCAACAGGCCTTTGAGTGGCTTTTAAATGTCAGGCATTGTTACAGACATACAGCAGTTAATATATTTCTTGCACTAATGGATCTCTAATTAGGAAGGCAGATAACAAACAAATATTTATGAATTGTAGATGTAATTACAATATAAATACATATAATAAAGCATAATAGAATGCCATTTATATATGCTAAAAAATAAAAGCTGAGTAAGCTACAGAATTTAGGACGGGATGGCACTGGTGTACAGATATACTAAAAGATCAGTGGATCAGAACAAAGAGTTCAAAAATAGACAAATACATCTACAGCAGTATAGTATTTGATAAAGGTGGCATTTCCTAAGAAAAAGTATGTTATTTGACAAATGGTGTTGTGATAAAGATACGTGTCTAGAAACAAAATTAGTTTTCTACCTTCTTTCTTACCTTCAAAATACATTGATAGGGATCATTTAAATGTTAAGTGCCAAAAAAGAAATCATGAAACCACTAGAAGAAAATAAGAGAAATAAATAATCTTGGATTAGACAAAGCCTTTAGAAACATGGTACAAAAGTAAAAAATTAGTAAGTCTTTTGCAAGGATAGGAAAAGGAATCTGGGAATCTTGTTGCTTCTTAAATTGGTTTTAAACTAATTTAACTCCTATTCTTCCTTCTCAGTTCCAGAGCTATCTTGTACCACAAATTTCTGAGCTTTTTGTAGGATCTTGTGATTAAAAATGGATGATTCTTAAATTTCCCTGATTCTGATTTGAGATTCAATTTAATGTCCTATACTATTTGCTTTTCAACTTCAAAAATTTTGCATCTTGCCCATTTTTCTTATCCTTGTGGATTTGTGCACTTCTAAAATTTTCACTTATTATTGGAGGTGGAGGAGGAGGAAATGAAAGTAGCTGTGTATATTGAGCCCACCATCTTTACCTGGAAGTTTCCTTGGAAAGATTTCTAAAAGAATTCAACTCAGTTTACATACCAATTTTCATTAGAACAAAGTAAACTACACCATAACTTAGTGGCCCAAAACAGCAACCATTTATTTAGCTCATGATTCTGTAGGGCAGCAACGTAGGCTGGGCTCAGCTGAGCAGTTCTGGAAGGTTGCACTCTTTATGTACTTACCGTAGAGTCAACTAGATAGGTCTGCTTTGGGGAGCTGGCTGAATGCTGACTGAGGCATGCAATCTCACCCACTGGCAGGCTAGCCTGGGGTTATTTATACAATGGTGGCAGAGTTACAAGAGAGTACATGAAAGCACACAGAACTCGTGAGACTTATGTTGAGAACTGGCATATCACCAGTTCCACTGTATTCTGTTGTCTAAAGCAAACCACAAGCCCAGGTTAGATTCAAGATGGGGGAGAAATAGATCCCACCTCTTAATGAGGTGATTTGCAAAGTCATGGTCATATTTTAAGGGTATAGATTCAGAGAGAAGTAAGTAATTGGTGATATTTTTATAATCAATCTACCTTAGTTGGCATGTGCTTTTCAGCCCCCTGTCTTTCAATTTCCTTCCTTTTCCTGCTTAGAATGAAATGTAAATCTGGAAAATGTAGCAACCATATTATAACCTGAAGGACAAAAGCCCCATGATATTGAGGGTAAAGAGAGGGATGCTGTATTAGTCCAAAACTACATTCTCCTAGACTTGTAGCACGAGATCAAATAAGTCCCTATCTGTTTAAGCCATAGTAGATTTTTATTATTATTTGCAGTTAAATGCAAATAACAAACATTTCTCTAATCCATTGGGCAAAACATTTCAATTTTCTTTTTGTTCCTATGCCTCTTGTACCATTTCTTCTCTTTTTTGAGAACTCTA
>PVIA01017171.1:0-16510 GCA_004024845.1 Tonatia bakeri
CCCAGGACCTCAGTGAACAGGGAGCTTTGCCTGAGCGGGGTCCCTGACCTCCCCCAGCCTCCAGGCCCTAATATCTTACAGCAGGCCTTCACCTCTCTTCCCACTGCCACAGTCCCCCTACTCCCAACCCAGATGGTCCTTGTTCTGCCAGAGGGACCCTAGTCACTCTCTCCCAGGGAGGCTGGTTTGGGGAGTGGGGTATATACCAGGCGCAGGGCACCATCATTCCTCCACCCCTGGCTGGGGAAGGGGGCATTGGGCTCTACATCAGAAAATATGGAATGAACCCTGGGCCTATGAAGGGGGAGGAAGCATGTCAGTATCCAAGCAGAGAGGACTGTGGATGGGTTATACAACCTGATTGCCCAGGCCCTGGCTGGCTAGGGTTTCTCAGGGATGTCAGATGTTGATTGGAATAGACCAAAAAGGCTCCTGAATCCTGGGGCTGACCCCACCTCATCTCTGCAAAGCTCTACCTGCCACACTTGTGTGTTCCTGAAGAAAGAGGAAAACCAAGCCCTTCCTGAGTTAACCAAGACTAAGTGTCCTCAAGACAAAAATTAATCTCTGGAAAAAATGAAGGAGCTATGGGCCCATCACACCTGAGTTTCAGAACTGAGGTGTGTATTGCCCTCAGCAGTGAATAAAGACATCATTTCAGCCATAGGCACTATTGCCTGGTGACAGAGGTACATATTTAAAAAGATAATGATATCAGCTCTCATATCCTCCTACGAGAACCAAGATTGTCATGTGCTGCTGGTATTCCCATCCTTCTGTCACCAGCCAGAAGTCAGTGGCATTTCCTTGTGAAACATTGTCCCCCCATGTATCATCTACCAGGAAGAGTGGGGGTCACACTGGACTACAGACACAGCCATATTCTTGATGGAGGGCTGCCGTGGGGGCAGGAGGCTGTGCTGGGGCTGATTCTGAAATACAAATCCTGGGCCAGGGGCTTCCCTCTCTCGACAGAGCAGCTGGCCCCTCAGTGTGTCCAGGACTAGATAAGTTTTGCCAATGTCACTTTCTGAATCTCACCCCACTACCATCACCATAGGTCAGAGCCACTGCAAGCTGCTTCTTGATGGGTTCATTTCAGTGATCACTGCAGTTCCTAGTGGGTCAGCCTGTAGTTTTGCTCCTCTGTTCCTCTACCAAAGACCTTTCAGAACCTCTGCATGTTCACTCAGCAAAGTCCAAACTCCTCAAGAGTCAGGTGAGGCTCTTGACCTGGCTGTTGCTTCTGCAGCAGCCTCACTCCTTACTCTCCTCCCTTCATACTCTGGCCACACAGACATGGAGTCTGAGGGGCTCTGCAGTTAAGCTTCTCGGCCAGGAATGCACTGCTGACCTCCCATCCCAGGCCTTCACCTCACCACAGTCCATATGGATTGAAGTGTAAATTCCTCCATGGAGGGGAAAAGGGATAAAAGGAAAACAGTTCCTTTGACAAGATGGTAGATTTCAAAGTCACTCTTCTGATTCACACGGTGTCTGGGTGGTTGGCACTATGAAAGCTGGCTCAGCAGATGTGTCTTTACTGTACAATGGAGTCTCTATTCAACAGCTGATCATTCACTCGTCCCCCTGGGCTGCTCTGTACCATTCATTTAAACTCCTATGGACCCTGCATCATGCACCGTGCTGGGCACTTTACAGGCTGTTTCATTTCTGTAATGACCTGGTTGGTCCTCATGTTTGTCCCCACTTTGGCTGAGGAAGAGGTTGGGTACCAGCCCAGGGTCTCATGGCAGGTAAGAAGCCTGGAATTTGAAACTGCTCTCTCTGGAGTTAGGCCTCTGCTTTTTACACATCAGGCTCCATGGCCCACCACCTAATAGGTGAGGATGGCTTGTGAATAATGTTGTTGTAGGTTGAATTGTAACTCCCACCCCCTTTCAAAATAAAAAGCTATGTTGAGGTCCTCACCCCAGTTCCTCAGAACATGCCCTTGTTTGGAAGTAGGATCATTGCAGATAGGATCAGTTCAGAGGAGGTCATGTTGAAGCAGAGTGGTTGGTGTTATAAGAAGAGGAAGAGACACCTTTCTATTAATAGTTGACAGATTCAGCATGCAGATAATCAGTGAGGATGTTGTTAAAATGAACAGTATTGTCAATTATTTCTAACTAGCATTTATAGAATATTTCACCCTACAACAGCGGGATATACATTTTTCTCAAGATCACATGGAATATTCACCAAAATAGACCACATTCTGGGTCATAAAACAGACCTAAACAATTTTAAAAGGAATTATGTTCTCAGACCACAAAGGAATTAAACTAGAAATTTAATGGGATAGATTTAAAATCACAAAATATTTAAAGATTAAACAACACATTGTAAAATGACATACAGCTCAAAAGAAAACAATATTGTGAAAATATTTTAAAATACTTTAGATGAAAATGAAATTATCAAAATTTGTAGGCCACAACAAAAGTAGAGCTTGGAGGAAATTTATTGCATTGAATGCACATGTTACCAAGGAAGACAGATCTAAAATTAATATCTAAGCTTCTACCAGAAGAAATTAGAGAAAGGAGTACAGTATGAAGCCAAAGGAAACAGAAGATAAGAAATGATAAAAAAAAATGGAGCAGAAATCAATGAAATTGATAACAGGAAATTAATGGAGAAAATCAACAAAACCAAAAGTTGGTTCTTTAAAAAAATATATTAGTAAAGTTGATAAACCTTTACCTAGGTTAACCAAGGAGAGAAGATGTAAGTTACTACTGTCAGAAAAGAAAGAGGGACAATTACTATCAATCCCATGGACTCTAAAAGGGAAATAAAGGAATATTGTTTAAAAGTCCATGCCCATGAATTTGATAATGAAGATGAAATGGGTCAATTCCTTCAAAGGCACAACTTACCATAACTCTCACAAGGAGAAATAGATTATCTGAATAGTTATATTCAAAGAAAGTAAGTCAATAATTAATAACCCTTCAGAAAGAAGGCACTAGCCCAGATGCTTTCGCTGGGGAATTCTGTATTTAAGGAAAAAATGATACTGCCAGAATAAAGTGCTGCAAGAATGAATGATTATTGTGAAAGGCATTTACTTTATATACCAAAAACAGTTAAGAGCTTCCCAGTGGGAGAGATCCAAGATGGTGGACGAGAGTGGCAGTTACACTAACCTCCTCCCAGGACCCATCTGGAATTCCAACTAAAGTGTGGAGAAATCACCCCGAACAAACAACTGAACAATAGTGAGAGAGAAGCCTTATAACCACAAACTGAAGAATCTGCTTCAGCACAGCCTTACTGGTAAGGAGTGCGGTGGAGACACCAGAGGGCTGGCTGGGTGCCCACAGGCAGCAGCTGAGGTGCTGGAGGGATGTTTAGGGGGCTGGGATCCCCCTGAAAAGTGGGGGTGTAAACACTCAGCTGGGATCCCCAACCTAGAACACCAGAGCCCAAACTATACTAAGTTGACATCCAGGTGTGAAAAGTGACAGGGTTGCTCTCTGCCAGAGACTGATGACTGTAGACACAAAGAGCTGTTTAAATGTCCAACATATAAATTTTCACTTGCAGTCACTTACCCTGGGCTCTGGGAGAGTCAGACAGAAGGGACTAGAGATGCTTGAGGAGAGTCTGGTAACAGAGGCTTTGGGGAGAGAATTAAAAGAGTAGCTGCTGCGTCAGTCCCATACTGCATCGACCATCAAGCATAGGCAGTCCTCTCCCCTCTGAGGGTCAGCAGCCTGAGGACAAACAATACCCTGACCCCAGGAAATACCCTGTCCCACCCTGTGATGCTTAAGCCTGACTGCTGAGTACATAGTGACTAGAATAACCACTGAAGGAGTCAGCCACAGACAGTAGATTCCTGGAAGTCTCGAACAAGCAGCCTAAAGCCAGACTGGGGCACCATCTGACATCACTAGAGGTGAATCCAGAAAGAAAAAACAGTGTTAACTACTAGATGCTACTGAGACAAAATCCACCATATTTTTCTCCATGATTTATGATACTTTCTCTCTTGCATAGCTTTTTAACTTTCATTTCTTGTCCTTCAAGTTCATGCATTAAATCACTAGATTTTAAACTATAGTTCATTTCAATTCACATATTTTGCCCCTCTCTTCTCTTACCTTATTTTAACTTCTTCTTTCCTTTTGTTATTTTCATTTTAAATTTTGTCTTCTCTCTTTCTACAACTTGTTTCGATTCCACAGTCTTACTATTTCTTCCCCATCCAGCCTCTCAAAACCAATTTTCTTGTCAATGGTCACCTCACTCTCTTTCTCACTCTTAAAATACCTGTGCCCTCTTTCCACCTTCAGCAATCTTTACTCATTGGTTGTGGATAGGATAGTTGTTTCCTTTTTTCAATTTTATCTCTAGATGTTCACTAAATTTGTAATTTAAATCTCAAATCTTACTCTTCCCTTCTCCTATGCTTTTTACATCTCAATTTTTAATTTTGTCCTGTCTTAGCCTGTTTCTTTCTCTTTTCCTCTTTTACATCCTACCTTTTTTTCCTTTTTTAATTTTCTTTCCATCTCAAACTGTAACTTTTCCCTGTATTAGCCTGATTTTCATTCCTCACTCTTAGCATTCCCTCTCCATCATCTCAAAATCATTTCCTTTTCTTCTAAACATCTCTTAAGCTTTTCTTCCTTCCTTCCTTCCTTCTTATTTTCATCCCACCTATATTAATTTTAGCTCATTTGTTGTTCACAGTGCTGTGGTGGAGCTTTCTCTCCACTTTGGTTCTTATTTTTTTTATTATTTATTTACTTTTCTTCCCTTGTTTTCTTTCTCTTACTTTATTTTAGTTGTTTTAAATGTCTGTTTAAACTTAACACTATACACTTCCCTTCCCTTCATTCCCTTTTTTATTTACAATATGTAAATTTTACTGTCTCTCTTTGCATTGCTCTGATTCCCTACTCTTATTAGTGTTCCTCCCTCTACCCTCTCAAAATCATTTTCTTTCAGTAGGTCATGTCATATTTTATCTCCTTTATTATAATAGTTTTAACCTCTTTATACCCTTATTAATATGGTTCATTTGGTGTTGACAGTGGGATTGCAGGAGGGGAAGTTGTTTGTGCAAATGTGGGTTTGTTTCCTGGGCTTTGTGGTTTTGTTCTGGAACCACCTGCCCAACAACATACCAGATATGGTGGGTGGAGTGACACTCGGTGAAACAGCCTGAGGGAAGGACCCACCAAAGAATGACACAACAGCATTCAAAACCCAATTACATTCAGAGAGTCAACATAAGCAGCATAAAGACATCCCCAAAGCATCAAGTTCAGAAGATCAAGGAGACTGCACCACTGAATCTCACAGGTCTCCTACCATAGGAGATAAACACCACTAAAAGAGGGAGTCAGAACAGATAAATTTAAGAAGCAGAAGCAAACAAGAAGAGTCTCTCCAAAAATAGAAAGACAAAGATCCAACCCACAACTGGAAGGAAAGGAGGAATCCTCAGAAAAGTACTAAATGGAATACAGGCAAATCAACTATCAGATATTGAGTTCAAAACAATGGTTATGAAAAAGCTCGATGAGCTCAGTGAGAATTAAAAAAAAAACTACATGGAAGCTACAAGGAATTTAGTGACAACTATATTAACATGAAAAAGAACATAGAAACTATCAATGCATCAGGAGGAAATGAAGAACATGATTTCTGAATTGAAGAACACAGTAGAAGGAATCAAAAGCAGGCTAGATGAAGTAGAGGGCCAAATCAGCAAGCTGGAGGACAAGGTAGGAAAAACTCCCAGAAAGAGCAAGGAAAGGAAAAAAGACTCAAAAAGAATGAAGAGGGGTTCAGGGAACTGTAGGACAACATGAAACAGAATAATACCCATATAATAGGAATCCCAGAAGGAGAAAAAGGAGCAAGGGATAGAAAACCTGTTTAAAAAAGTAACGATGAAAAACTTCCCTAAATAATGACAGAAAATGACACACAAGTCCAGGAAGCACATAGGGTCCCAGTCAAAGGAACCCAAAGAGCCCTGGCTGGTGTAGCTCAGTGGATTGAGCATTGGCCTGTGAACCAAAGGGTCACTGGTTCAATTCCTGGCTAGTGCACATGCCTGGGTTGCAGGCCAGATACCCAGTGAGGGGTGCATGAGAGGCCCATTGATGTTTCTCCCACTTTCTATCTCCCTTCCCCTTTCTGTAAAAATAAATAATATTTTTTAAAAAGAGGAACCCAAAGAGGCCCACTCAATAATAATATCAATTATATATCATAATTACAATGGAAAAATTGAAAGACAAAGAGAGAATCTTAAAGGCAGCAGGAGAGAAACAGGACATAGCACACAAGAGAGCTCCAATAAGGCTAGCAGCTGACTTTTCAAGAGAAATGCTACAAGCCAGAAGAGAATGTCAAGAAATATTCCAAGTAATGAGAACCAGAGGCCTGTAACCAAGACTATTCTACCCACCAAGATCCTCATTTAAAATGGAAGGTGAAATTCAGAGTTTCCAAGACAAAAGAAAACTAAAAGAATACACCTCCACCAAACCAACATTGGTTAAATGCTTGTTTACATTTACCACCAGTATGCTAAAGGGTCTGCTGTAAGAAGATTTTGAAAAAGAGTGAGAGAGACAGGAACACAAATACAATGGGGGAAAATGGCAATGAACATGTAATTTTCAATAGTAACCTTCAATGTAAATGGATTAATTGTTCCAATCAAAAGACATAAGATACCTGAATGGATAAGAAGACAGGACCCTAAACATATGCTCCCTACAAGAAACCCTTCTCAGAACAAAAGACTTACACAGACTGAAAGAGATGGGATGGAAAAAAATATTCCAACAAATGAACAAGAAAAAAAAGGTGGGGTTGAAATACTTATATCAGGCAAAGTAGACTTCAGAAAAAGACCATAAAAAGAGACACAGAAGGACACTTCATAATACTGAAGGGAAGAATCCATCATGAAGACATAAATATTGTAAACTTATATGCACCCAATATAGGAGCACCCAAATATATAAGGAATATCTTGGAGAACTTCAAGAAAGATATATACAGTAACACAATTATAGTAGTGCATCCTAACACCCCACTCTCAACAATGGATAGATCTTCCAAACAAAATATCATCATAGTTATTGTGGCACTGAATGCTGCAATAGATCAAATGGACTTTACTGATATATAGAGAACCTTTCATTCCAAAGAAGCAAAATACGCACTCTTTTCAAATGCACGTGGAACATTTTCAAAGACAGACCACATGATAGCACACAAAACAAGTCTCAACAAATTTAAGAAAATTGAAATAATATCAAGCATTTTCTCAGACCACAGAGGCCTGAAAATAGAAACTAACCTCAAGGAAAATACTCAAAAGCTTTCAAATTCATGGAGACTGGGTAGCATGTTATTAAACAATGAATAGCTTAATAATGAGATCAAGAAAGAAATCAAAAACTGTCTGGAAATAAATGACAATGAACACACAGAAGGCCAAAACCTATGGGACACGGGAAACACAGTCCTGAAAGGGAAGTTCATATCAATATGGGCCTACCTAAAAAAGATAGAAATATTTCAAATAAACAACCTGACCCTACAAAAACTGGAGGAACAATGACAAACAAAGCCCAGAGTGAGTAGAAAGAAGGAAATAACCAATATCACAGCAGAATGAAATGACATAGAGACTAAACAAACAATTCAAAGGTTCAATAAATCCAGCAACTGGTTCTTTGAAGGGGTAAACAAAACCAAGAAACCTTTAAGTAAACTCATCAAGAAAAAAAGAGAGAGGACTCAAATAAATAAAATCAGAAATGGTAGAGGAGAAATCACAACTAATATCACAGAAATTACCAAAGGAGTGAGAGAAAATACTATGAACAACTCTATGCCAAGAAATTTGAAACCCTGAGTTAAATGGACACATTTCTACAAACACATGATCTTCCAAAATTTAATGAAGAAGAAGCAGAATTCCTGAACAGACCAATAACAGCTAGTGAAATTGAAGCAGTAATCAAAAATCCCCCAACACAAAAACCCTGGACCAGGACAATTTTACAAAGCATTTAAGGAAGAACTAATAGATACAGACTATTCAGAAAAATCCAAGAAGACAGAAAACTCCCAAACTCTTTTTATGAAGTCAGGATAATACTAATCCCAAAACCAGATAAAGACACAACAAAGAAAGAAAACTACAGGCCAATATCACTAATGAAAATAAACACTAAAATCCTCAACAAAATATTGGCAAAATGCATCTGGCAATTCATTTAATGATCATACACCATAATCAAGTGAGATTCATCCCAGGGATGTAAGGATAGTACAATATTTGCAAATCAATAAACATAATACATCACATAAATAAAGGAAAAGACAAAAATCATGTGACCATATCAATAGATGAGGAAAAAGTATTTGATAAGGTACACTACCCATTTATGATTTTAAAAAAGGCAGTCAGCAAACAGGAGTAGAGGGAGTACATTTCAACACAATAAAGGCCATGTACAAGAAACCTACAGCCAACATCATACTCAATGGACAAAAACTAAAAGATTTCCCACTAAGATCATGAACAAGACAAGGGTGCCCACTTTTACCACTTCTTCAACATAGTATGGGAAGTTCTAGAAACAGCAATTAGATAAGAAAAAGAAATAAAAGACATCCAAATTGGAGAAGGAGAAAAACAGTTACTGTTTGCAGATGACATGATAGTGTACATAAGAAACCGTAGAAACTCCACCAAAAAACTATTTGACCTAAGAAGTGAATTTGGCAAAACACCAGGATACATAGTCAATATTCAGAAATCAAAGGCATTTTTGTACACAACAGTGAAATATCAAAACAGAAATCATGAAAAATCCCATGTGATACAGCAACAAGAAAAATAAACTACCTACAGGTAAACCTAACCAAGGAAGTAAAAAACCTGTACTCAGAAACTACAGAATACTAAAGAAAGAAATTAAAGAAGACACAAATAAATGGAAGCATATATATACCATGTCCATGGATTAGAAGAATTAACATCATCAATGTGTGCATACTATCCCAAACAACTGGACAAATATCCATACTATCCAAACAATAGATTCATATTCACAGATATACAACAAACATTTCAAAAATTTATATGGAACCATAAATGACCTCAAATAGCCTCAGTAATATTGAGAAAGAAGAATAAAGTGGGACAGATCACAATACCTGGTATCAAACTATAAGTTCATTGTAATCAAAACAGTCTGGTACTGGCATAAGAACAGACACATAGATCAATGGAATACAATAGAGGGCCAAGAAATAAACCCAATACTCTATGGTTAATTAATATTTGACAAAGGGGACAGCAGCATAAAATGGAATAAAATAGCCTCTTCAGCAAATAGTGTTGCTCCAATCTGGAAAGCAACATGCAAAAAAATGAAACTCGATCACCAACTTACACCATACACAAAAATAAACTCAAGGTGGATGAAAGACTTATATATAAGTTGTGACACCATAAAATTCCTACAGGAAAACATAGGCAAGAAAATTTCAGATATCTCACACAGCAATATTTTCACTGATATGTCCCCTAAAAGAAGGGACATAAAGGAAAGAATAAACAATGGGACTTCATCAACATAAAAAGCTTCTTCATGGCTAAAGAAAATATCAGCAAAATGAAAAGGGAACCAATCATAGGGGAAAATATCTTTGCCAATGATTCCTCACACAAGGTTTTGAGCTCCAAAATATATAAAGAACTCACAGGATTCCACATCAGGAAGACAAACAATCCAATTAAAAAATGGGCAAAGGATCTAAAGAGACACTTCTCATAGGAGGACATATATAAGGCCCATAGACATATGAAAGGATGCTCAGTATCACTAGCCATCAGAGAGATGCAAATTAAAACTACAGTGAAATAGCTCTTCACACCAGTCAGAATGTCCATCATAAACAAATCAACAAAAAACAAGTGCTGGTAAGGCTGTGGAGAAAAGGGAACCCTAGTATGCTGTTGGTGGGAATGCAGACTTGTGCAGCCACTTTGGAAAACAATATGAAATTTCCTCAGAAAACTAAAGATGGAACTGCCCTTTGACCCAGCAATTCTGCTGCTGGGATTGTACCCTAAGAATCCCGAAACACAAATTCAATAGAACCTATGCACCCCAATGTTCATAGAAGCACAATTTATAATATCCAAGTGCTGGAAGCAACCTATGTGTCCATCAGTAAATGAGTGAATCAAAAATCTGTGGTTTATTTACACAATGGAATACTACGTACGCAGCAGAGAGAAAGAAGGAGCTCCCACCCTTCGTGACAGCATGGATGGATCTGGAGCACATAATGCTAAGTGACATAAGCCAGGCAGTGGAAGACAATAAACATATTATCCCATCTGTAAGTAGAACCTAATCAACAAGCTAAACAAGTATGCAAAATATAACCAGAGACATTGAAATAAAGAATAAACTGTCAGTAACCAGAGAAGATGGGGGAGAGGGATAATGTTGGAAAATAGGAGAAGGGGCATCGAGGAACATGTACAAAGGACACATGGACAAAGCCAAAGGGGACATGATCAAGGGTGGGAGGGTGTGGTGGGGGTGAAGGATGTGGGGAAAGTGGAAACAACTGTACGTGTACAACAGTAAAAACTAACTAAATAAATAAAGTTTAAAAAATCAAAATACTGTGGCACATTTACCCAACGGAATACTACACAGCAGAAAAAAAGAAGGAACTCCTATCCTTTGTGACACTATGGATGGAACTGGAGACCATTTTGCTAAGTGAAATAAGCTAGGTGGTGAGGGTCAAATATGATCTCACTTATATGTGGAAAATAATCAACAAAACAAACAAGTGAGCAAAATAGAACCAGAGACATGGAAATAAAGGACAGACTGACAGTAACCAGAGGGGAGGGGAGGAGGGGTTAATGGGGGAAAGAAGGTAAGGGTCATCAAGGAACATGTATAAAGGACCCACAGACAAAGACAATGGGGTGGAGGGATGATTGAGTGTGGGAGGTGGGGGATGGGTAGAGCAGGGGGAGATTAGTAGGGAGAAATGGGAACAACTGTAATTGAACAACAATAAAAATAACAAGTTAACATTTTTTTAAAAAAGGATTGTCCTATAAAGTGTCTATTTATTTCAGAAACAAGAAGTGATCAGAGAAAATGTCGAACTATGAAGAGGGTACATGTGTACTTTTAATGTACTCTCTCTTGCTGTACATCCTGGTTTGCAAAGTCACCAGTCGGAAGCTGCAGTTTGAGGAGTGGCAATTCTCTGGATTCAAGACATATTTTCCAAGATGATAGCAGTTAGATAAACATAACTCTTCAGTAAAGCACTGCAGAGTTGTGTGCTTCAGGGTATGACTACTGAAGAGAGCCCCAGTTTTCCTAATTACAGAGTAAAACTGTCCTGGACTCCTCAGTGTATTCAATGTAGTTAGAATTCAAATGACAGTTCCATTTTGCAAACCCATGCAAATCTCATTCTAAGCCAACACAAGTGTATCTAGCTCTCTGGCAACTATAAGCATTGCTAATGTATTTCCGCTTCATTAAAAATTTCCCTTCCTTCCACATCACATCTATTGTATGTTGAGACCCCACACTGATGGTTAGCTGAGTGCACTGACTTCAGTAGTTAACCAAAACACGACATAACCCATTTCCCCAGTGTAAGCAAATATGGAAATCTAACATAATTTCCATATATCCACCTAATTTACTATCCAGTCTTCTGATCTAAATAAATCTCCACTGGAGACTCCCCCAGACATCCACGCTCTTTTTTCTATCCTCTGCCCAGCGAAGACTCAGTATCTGGAACATATACCCATTCAGGACAATAGCCTCAGAGTGAATGGATGACAAGGTTTAAAACTGGCCTTTCTTAATGGTGCAATAGAAATTTCTTTAATGAACTTATCTCCATGAATGGCAAATACAAACAGATTGAGTGTATAAGAGGTATGCCTGACAAGTATGTCACACTCTATATCCAGATCCATAATTTAAGGGTTATCTGCTACTCTCAACATTCTCAAAGAAAATGCAGTGCTCTGAATAATATATGCCCATTTGAAAATATATTCATAGAGGAAGTGCTAGACACTCTATTAAAAGATTTGGTGAAGTGAACTACATGTCCCTTGTTGCCAGGAGGTTGCCAGAACTACAGATATGGATCTGGATTAGGATTCTTGGTTATGGTACTAAGAACAAATGGTGAGTTGATAAGCCAGAGATCAGCCTCAGTTGCCCAAATTTTAAAAGATTTTATTTATTCAATATTCTAAACACTTCTCACCTTGCCTACATGCACTCCACTCTGGGACACTAAATAAAATTTTTTAAAAAACATAATTTAATTCCTTCTACTCTCTGCATAATATGCTAAAACTTAAGCAGAGGCTAATCAAAGTTCTCTCTTCATCATGAAATTATAAAAGTGCATGCTACCAAATATCTTTCCAACAACAAATGCAATATAGGGTGTCCTAATGATGCTTTTTTAAGCTACTTTATATTTTCTGAAAGATGGTTTCTGTGGATAGCAGTAGTGTTTTACCGTTTAATTCAAAGAAGAATAAAGAACTAACTCAGGCTTTGTTTTATTTAGCTACAAAATTAAAGCACTGAAACTCATCACTTGAAAGACCTCCTGTAACATTGTACCTGAATATACATAGAAAGGTTCTTTACCACGAATAAATGTTCAAAACAATATATTACTTTACCTATATAATATGTAATAATAGCATAAATCTTCTTATGATGGAAATTTAATCATTGAAAAATAGCAGCGAAGCTACCTGTGTTTGTAACTGGATGTATCTGATGAGAAGTAGGGTGGTGCAAGAAAATGCAAACACACTCACATTCCCTTTTACCCAGAACTGCTATTTTTTCAATTGTATCTTTTCTTAAAGATTTTTATTTATTTATTTTAGAGAGATGGGGAAGGGAGGGAGAAAGAAAGGGAGTGAAACATCAATGTGTGGTTGCCTCTAGCACACCCCATACCAATTTTATCTTTTTTCATTGTTGTTCAAATACAGTTGTCCCCATTTTTCCCTGATTATTCTCCCCTGCCCTACCCACAGTCACCTCCCATATTCAGTCCTCCCCATTGTCCTTATCCATGGGTCCTTTACAACTTCCTTGACTTGACCCTTCTCTTTCTCTCCCCCATTTTTTAGAATATTTCTTTTCCCTCGTTTTTTTTAGAATATATCTTTTCCCCTGCGGTTTAGATTGCTTTTTTAGAATATATCTTTACCTAAGCCCAAGTTTTCTAGAAAACAAAGGCTGGAGGCAAAATATTCATATGTTTTATGAGAGGTACAATCCCAAGGAAGCTAGAATAGGGGGGAAAGTGAAGTAAATTGAGGAAAGAGGAAGAATAAATACAAAGTAATGTATTATAATTTTGGCCAGTGAACAGCCTTAGCAGAAAACACACCTGGTTGCTTAAGTCACAGCACATTTCCTAAGAAGACTTTGGAAACACTACATTTGGCAACAGCCTATCAAGTGCAGGGAGGGAGAATCATTTATTCACTAACTCTATGATGTCACCTTTGATGAAGGCCCCTTTGGGGGATATAAGTATATAGTTAGCACCAGGCTAACTGAAAGTCACCCAGTAGCATCCAGCAGAAAACCATGGCTAAGCAAATCTGATGAGAAATATAAACTTGATCCAGCATAACTGTAAGTAAATACTTGTACATGCGCTTAATGCTTAATGCTCCATTAAGCACATGTAGCATTATTTTTATCAAGAAAAAGTGAAAAGAGATGGAATATCCAATATATTATGATAAATCCAATCATGGATGGATTAAAAAGAATGAAATACATCTATATCACTTACTGAAAAATACATGATGGGCTTATTAAATGAAAAAATAAGTCATAATTATGTATAGATCACAATCAACATTAATAAAAACAGAAAAAAAACTTGTATGTTTATAGCCATAAATAGGATATAAATGCAAAATTGTTATTAAGATACACATGAAAATCATACTGGCTATAACCTCTGAAGGGCAATTTCACAATTATTCTAACTTCTTTATAGTTTTAAATTTTTAAGTTAATAAATAAGTTAAAGAATGGAGGAGAGAAGAGTGGAGGAAGGTAGAACATAGGACTGGGATCCAGATTTCACTACTTTTGGATTCCGTTGGGGTGATTGTCACAGGCAAGCCACGTGTTTCTTTCTGAGTTTCAATCCTAATACTGGTGTGGTGATTTTTAGAAGTTTTTGTTTTTGAAAAGTTTGGATGATGTGTTTCAATATTGCAATGATATACATATTAGAAGGAAATCTGCTATTAATATGAAACAGAGTTTGAATGACTTCTGGTGAAGATTACAGACCAAAAAATCCCCCCTCCCCCGCAAAATCATTGTGAATAGAAGGTCCAGAAAGCACATGAACGAAAGAGAAGGAGAGTGCCAGACAAATTCACGAGCTCGGTTGAATGTGGTCAGGTAATGAGGGCAGAAAAAGGCAAGGTAAGCGAAAGAGCAGAATGAGCTAATAAGTGCTGTGAGGGTTGAAGGGTTTATTGAAGCAATGTGTGTAAATGATGCCTTACAAATGCATCCTGAGTGACAGCAATGAAAAAACTACAACCATCCTCCACCTAACAGGCAATGGAGGGAAATAAGAGCTCCCTTGGACGGTGAGGAACTGGTAAAAATTGTTTCCAATGCCTTTTAGTAGCACAAATAAAGAAATAAATCTCTGCAATTGGTAAGTAAAAGATCTTACTCTGAAGTAGCTCAGACTAAATGTGATCATTTAAGTCAACGGAGTTAGTGGTGCCAACATATTCCACGTTGTTGTCTCTAGTGTCTTCAAGTCATTAATTTTTTCAAAGGTCATTGAATTTTAAAGCAGAGATAAACCTTAAAGGCTCTCTTACCAACTTCTTATTTTTTAAAGTATAAAACAAAACACAAGTCGAGAGTAGTAGAATGCAAGTCACTCAATGAGGACGGGGTGTCAAAGACTTGGGAGTGGTCATAGCTCTTCCCTGATGACCTGTGTTACCTCAAGCAAGTTTCTGACTTTCTCTGGAGCTCTGCCACTTCCTCTGTGAAGTGAACACTACAAACTATGGTCTACCTCTGAATTTTCTGCCATATTGATACTATTGTGAATTATTTTTCTTAGGGAAATAGAACATTTTTGGACCTATAGATGAGTAAACATACACTTCCATTATTCTTGTGGGTTAACCAGAGACTAGAAACACCAAATGACCTAAGTTCTCATAGCAAGAGACTGCATGAAAAGATTTGAGAAATTGCATGCTTTCAAAAAAATAGCTCATTTATTTTAAAAAAGTTATGTGTTTATTTTTTTAAACAAATGTAAAAAAAAATCACCTGAAATTTTACCAACTAGAAAAGACTGGTAGAAATTTGGATGAAAATGTATCTATAAACATCTCACTTTCTTTCTCACTGTGTCACCAATACCCCCTTCTCCCATTAGAGGGAATAGGTGTCAAGAAAACTCTTATTATAATTTTTTTCTTTGCCAAACATACTACTGGTACCCAAAGTTTGAATATTTCTGAGATATGTGGAGAAAAATGCTATAAATAGAGCCTCTTTGAGGAAAAATTTCAAAGTTCAAACACTTTTCATTCAGATTGAAAGATACAGAGAGTTACTGGATTAATCCAGTAAGACCAACGGGACTACTGTAAAAAAATTTCCAAAGGAACAGGGAAAAACAAGACCACAGTGATCATTTCCAGGCACTAGAGAAATGGGCCTGTGATTGATGGACATCAAAGTCCACAAACCTAGCTTGCCCCTGACTGGCTGTGGGGGCCCAGGTTGAGAAGCTGCTCAGTGTTGAGTTAGTGGGAATATTCCTCCTTGCCTCATCAGAGCACCACTTATGCTTTCTTGAAGGCATTTGCTCTAGGAGCAATGATAAGAAGTAGAGGCTGAGACTTGGTCATCTCACTCAGACTTGATGAGGATGGTGATATGCTCTCCCTTGAATTTGACAGTGTCAGCCATCCAGAGGGGGGAAAAAAAGGCTGCAACCCACAAGTCTTTGACTTGGTAATGGATAATCCAGTTCAAAGGAATCAGATTTACCGATATTGTTGGTAGTTTCCAGCTTCAAGGGAGCACAGCTAAGATCTGACTTCCACTCTGAGAACTGACCCTATGGGTATGAAAAAGAATCGTGGCAATTTGCTGAGATCATCATAGAAGAGGGAAAAGACTTTTGATTAGAGGCAATCTGGAAACTTTGGCTTTTTAATTTAAGAATTTATAAGGAAATGTGACAGTTGAGTTGCTTCCAAATTTTGGTTATTGTAAGCAGCCCAAGTGTCCATCAGTAGATGAGTGGATAAAAAAGTTGTGATACATTTACACAATGGCACACTACTCAGCCATTTAAAAAAAGAAAAATAAAAGAAGAAAGAAGGGAGGGAGGG